>VXCM01002558.1:67246-77336 GCA_014773175.1 Lucifuga dentata
TGTGTGTGTGTGTGTGTGTGTGTGTGTGAGAGAGAGAGAGAGAGAGAGAGAGAAAGAGAGAGAGATTGTTCTAATAATAGCCCAGATTCATAAACAGCTATGATTTACTGCATTGCTATGTGCAAACATCATGGTGTAACCACATTCTCTCATTTATAAACACCTGTTAGCGACATATTTTAGCGTTAGCCTTAAAGAGGTGTTACTGTGATATTTCCTTATTTACATGTCTCTGTAGCTTTTCATTAAACAAACCCACACTCTAAAATTAAGCCCTGCTTCATTCTGGTGGTAAATTTCATCATATGAAATCTAGACGACGTTTAAAACTTTATTTGCCTCACATGTGTTAGTGATCAATAACTTTGATAGATAAACTCACTCAGCTGATCAGTCAGCTGAGAGACTGATCAGTGACTGATTATGGAGTGACTGATTATGGAGGTGTGTGTCTGTGTGTGGCTGGCCTATCACAGAACGATGTGGACACAGCTACCCAATGAGGAGCTTCCTTCAACACGAGTACAAATATTGACACATTTTACTTGGATGATACTCGTCTTTGTAAAAAGTGCATTATCCGTAACAAATACTTGTCTCATCCGAGACAAGTATTTGTCTCATCCCTAATACTGAGCACATACGACCACACGCTAACATTCAACATGTTCATCAGAACACGTGTTAAGTAAGTTTTATATGTTGTGACCATTTCATAACTTTTGTTTCAGCTGCTATGGCTACTCAACAGTGTAGTTTAACTGCAGTAAAGTTTGTTTTATGCTCACTGTGGTTAATGTTTTTAAGTAATGGCTATCTGATGTAAAACAGACTTTACCGCAGTTGTAGCAAAGCGTTTGCGGCATTCAACCATCTCCGGTATGAGATCAATCAATAGATCGATAGATTGCCTTGTAGTTGGTTCGGAACTAGTGTGGATTATGTTCTCACCACAAACAAACTGCTCTATGGTTTATTGGAAATGGACCATTAAATGGACAGTTATTTTGGTGCGAACCCAAGTTCAATTGCTGTGTTCACACATGCCCAAACAAACTAAACTTAAAGTGGAAACGCTCCAGGGTCCGGAGAAAACACTCAAAATGAACTAGGTGAAAATGTCCTAACTATTGTCATCTTCAAACATCGTTGTCACTACTTTCAAAATCCCCAAACTGATCTAATCCTAAACTGAAAATCTATCTGAGCGCATACATTTGCTAAATAGTGTATGTTCATTCATTTTCAACACAATAATTAAGATATTCGTGGGGAAAGAAACTAACATTACAACTGAGCAGTTGTTCACCTAATCCAGCTTCTGCCCTTATTTAGCTTTTGTCTTGTACTTTTTTCTTTTCTTACTCAGGGTGTTGCTCTCAGTGTGCATGCAAACATAGACTTCCGTATGCACGCTCACTCCACTCGTGTGCGTAGAGTAATCTCTTACACAGAGGCAGAGGGAGGCAGTGGAGGGTGGAAATGAGGTTTTCATCCCTCCTCCCACCCCGTTCTCCCCTCAGCNCCCCCCCCCCCCCCCATTTTCTCTCTCTCCATTCTCTTTTGCTATCTGTTCATTCGGTCTTACCTTTGAAATCAGCACCTCGTGCATCCAGAGAGCAAATTAGATCTTCAACTTCATTTGTTTTGATGTTTAGTCTGTACCCGTCATTCTTTTAGGTGTTTGATATTTTTTTAATGGAATGGGACAGCAGAGACCTGGGGATGCTTCCTAAAGGTTGAAATGGGTCAATGTAGAGGCCAGTATTAAGGGCACATTCAATGTTTGCAGAGATATATACACACAAGTAGCAGAGGATACAATAGGTACACCCCCANCCCCCCGGTCCCATTCACACATTAGAATAGTTCACAGGGTGCTCCCTGCTTCACAGGTAATAATAAGGCCCGTTCCAAAGGCTGCCTTCCACATGGAGGTTCCTCTTGAATAGCCAACACAAAGTGAGAACATGTACCGGGTATGAATGGCCTCCTGGGTGCAGCGTATCATTTGCAGAAATCCAATCTCCCTGCTTGTTCTTTAAGTGGACCAAAGGTGATATCGAAAAGGATCGTCAATGTATCAGGGTTTCTTTTCTTCCATTCTCACGTCTCAATGAACACAATGTCAGTTTTTAGTCTTTGAACGTTGATGAACATGGAAGCAAGGACATATGGAAATTCTACACATATGAACCTCAGCAAATGTCCTTTTAGGGAAACAGGAAATTGGAAAAAAAAAAAAAAAGAACATATCTGTATGTTTCTGGTTTGGGTTGAGAGGGTTACTTCAAACATGTAATCTGATACAATTACTAATTACCTGCTAAAAAAATGTAATGAGTAACTTAATCCAACTACTTCAATATTAAAGTAATGTAACTTGATTACTTTCCATTACTTTTGGATTACTTCAATCAATAAGATGACNTATTAAAGTAATGTAACTTGATTACTTTCCATTACTTTTGGATTACTTCAATCAATAAGATGACTTGTATATATTTTATGTATATTTTTATTTAAGTGTATTCTGTAAAACAACAGAGCAATGTAAGATAACCTTAGGAAAGAAAATGGGGACATAAAAATTAAACTCGGGCAGTAGTACTCAGGCAGTTTCTAAATTAAATTATAGGTTTACAGAATAGTACAGTTAACAAAGCAAACATAAAATCTGGTTCTTTTACAAACTAATAACAAATGCTCAAATTTTTTTGTATATGTATTAAGAGCACCTACAGTTTTTTTTTTTTTTTTTTTTTTTTTTTTTTTAACAAATCAGAAGCTAAAAAAAAGATGCTAATTGACTGTTATGGTGTTGCTACAACCATAGTTTTTATTTTCATTTAATAAATCACCAAACTAACAGCATCTCTATGTGCTTCATTGAGAGTCGTTACAATAAGAATAATAATTGTATTGGTGTTGAAATGCTGGCTAACATTAGCTTTGGCTAACATTAGCTTTGGCTACCTGGTTTTCTGTGTAGCTAGCATAGCGGTTGGTCTTACCTACAGATGTTTCTTTAGATTAGATGTTACGTTTTTGGATGCAGTATTTTCACAGCTGGAAGCACAAATTACACTGTGATGTTATTCCACTTTCCGCTTTAAAGAAAAAACAGTGGCAAAATTTCCGCTGTGAAAGCATTTTTTTTTTCCACTGGTGTCCATGGTGATGCTCATAAATACAAGAGTGGCGTTGAGAGAGATGTTATATGCGTGTGCTTGGCAGAAAATCATTCTATGTTCAAGAGTAATCCTGATAGTAATCCCCATTTTCAACTAAATGTATCTATAATCTGATTACACTTTTTTCCTCTGTAAGTGTAATGGAATACAGTTATATTTTTTTGTATCCTGATTACGTAAAGCTGTTACTACTACTCCGTTACTACCCAAGTCTGTCCATTAGGCATGCCTTGCAAAACTTCCCATTTGTCACTGTGTGGTTTAAGCTGCTATCGTTACGTGTTTGTAATTGTTTGTGTATGACAATAACCTCAAATAAAGTCCTAATCCAAATCCAAACAGCCCACTCAGATGCAACGATGATGTAAAACATGTTTAAGGTCAAAGTGCTCATAGGGTTCACACAGAACCTGTTGTCAAGGCAGTAAGCAGAAAGTTTGTGTTGCAGGCTGAGTAAGTAGTCACCTATGTATTTCATGGAAAAGGTTTTCTGAAGACCAGATATGTATCATTCACTGCTGCTGCACATATGAAAGCAGCAACAATCTACAAAACAGCTGAAATATGGCCCAGGTTAATGAGAATATCTTTTTTTCCCCCTATAAACCTTCTCATCCTTTGATTTTGATCGATCTGGTGTAATCTACATTCATCCATGCTGTTAGAGACTCCTGCACTGCTCCTGAGGTCAGCATTTAGGTCCATATTAGGACCCATCAGCATCAAGCATTTTTGGCTACAAGTTATTAGAATACATACACAGTTTAAAGTGGAAAAGATATCATTTAATGCTTGACGCACAATATAACCTTAAATAAAATAAACCCAACGTAAAGCATGAATTTTGTGGCAACAGCAAGATAGGTCTTTGTCAGGTAAGCTAAAGACCTTTTCAGAGACAAATACATTGCCTGTTAAAATATTGCTTAAAACAAAATGTTTTTTGAGAGATGTAAAATTCAGTATGCAGACTTCCCTTTTTTTTCTTTTGCAGTATACTGGTCTTGTCCTGAACCTACCAAATCATCTTTGTCTCTGCTTGTCAGGCCTGTGCAGCGCACAACCTAATGCTTTAGCATGCATAATGTTAAAGCCCCAGTTCAGCAGTTTTTCCACTCCACTGTCACATTATGGTTGATGCTACACAGGCCACATTGCTACAGCAGCTTAGCGGTTGCAGCCATAGTGTACGCTGTTACCTTTATTATGCAGGATTGCTACGTATTGCCATGCAGATAATCAGCAAGATAACTAGTGAGATTCATTCTTTTGATACATTCCCTTAACGGATTACATCATATTAATCTCTTGAGCTGACTTTGGATGCACAACTAAGGAACAAAGGAAAGGAAACGAAGCAAAGCAAAAGGAAACACAATAAGTCTTGTTACTGAGTAAAACCTGGGTCTGTATTTGATAAGTGGGGAGAAATGAAGGCCTCAAAATTTTGTCAAGTTAAGGTGTAGCCACACTACAAGACTTTTTAGTCATGGCCGATTCATACAAGACACACTACACAACTGAATCTGAACAGATCCAGTCTGCTCAATGCTCCACACATAAAGACAGCCATCATACCACAGCAGATTATTGATTATAGACCCACAAATCCACAAGCATCCTGTAGGTGGCAGTCATGTACCACATAAGTTTGCCAACTGCTATAAAATCCAAGTGAAGAAGAAGAAGGATAGGAACACAACAAGAATAGATTATTACTTATTATTACTACTTAATTAATTATTATTATTACTGTCTAGGCATTAAACTAGTATGTTAGCCTTACTGCTCATAGTATTTCTCAGAGTTATGTGGGATTTTAAAAAAGTGTTCCAGCCTTTTCAGGATCCACTTCTTTTTGGGTGTCAGGTTTTCCCCCTCCACTCCCATGGTTTTGGCTTAAGAAGCCGGCTGTATTGGGTGCACAGAGACATGCATCTTGTTTTTACCTCTTCAGAAAACTTTCCATTAACACACAAAACAATGCTAGCCAGTTAATAGCCAATATTCACATTATAAGTCTCACTCTATCCATAATCACATGAAAGGGAGCTAATCACTCCTCAGCTGATGTTCCCATGATACACGCCTAGGCTTTCTCCTTGTTGGTTCTGTTGTGTTAAGGAGGTGCATTTAAATCAAAAAGACACTCCTAATTTTGCCACATATCCACAAGATGGTTCTCCATGTCCCCAGACCAGCATAATGCTGACATTAATGACTTGCAAGACATGTTTTCACTGCTGCAAAAGTTTTCCCGCTAACACTGGTTTGGAGGACCACCAATCAGCTGCCAGTCAATTATTTTGAACATTTCATGCCATCGGAGCTGGACTGACTGAGACAGATTAGACACCACGTAAACAGATTAATGAGCGTTACGACGCGCCCCAATAGGTGCGACTCAGCCCAACTGCTTAATCGCGCATATTAATCCTGTAGTGTGGCCCCTGCTTTATACAGCATGGGGACATGCTCATATATGGACTAGTGGTCTTATGGTGGTCTTGTGGTCTACGTTTGCTCATACTCCAAGCACACAAGCACATGCGCCACATGCACCCTCGAAGATACGGTCTTGAGCAGTCTGCTTTGCTCCAGGTCTACAACCCAGAAGTTTTTGACCATGTTTCAGTCTTTCCATCCTTGTGTTGTAGTGGCCCACTGGACTACATTGTTTATATTGTTAAAGTGTGAACTTAAGGAAAGCAAGGGTGTGGACCACCATGTGGAACAAAGGGACGGGTATTAGCATTTGTTAACATTATCCACTTATCCGCTCATCTGCAATGTACTTACACTGTCCAGCAGCTGACGGCTCAGGCGGTACAGGAACCGCCTCATAAGTCTAATGCTGGAAGATTCTACAATGAATTGTGCTCTGAAGTATAAACACACACACACACACACACACACACACACACACACACACACAGAGTTGTCTACAGGGCCTGTCTTGGCTGGGGCATGACAGAAAAGACAAGCACTTTGTCTCCTTTCCTTCATCTCTCTTTCCATCTCCTGTCGGCAGAGTCTCCTCCATCTATTCATTTCTTTCATCAGGCGGCCATCTCTCACAATGTCCATCTCCCCCTCAGCTTGATCTGTCGTTCCCACCTCCCTCTTTCTTTGCCTCTCTCTTCTTTTTCTTTGTACCGAGCGCCGAACACTGACAGGTCTGGCAGAGACAAAGTGCTGATGCCGGGCTTAAAAGTGACCGCCCCTGTCCTGCAGCCACACAGCTGGGGAGCTGGAGATCCATCACCCCATGGCGTAGCCAGCACAGCACAGAGCAAGCGAGAGAGAGGGAGAGGATGGAAGGAGGGTNCCCCATGGCGTAGCCAGCACAGCACAGAGCAAGCGAGAGAGAGGGAGAGGATGGAAGGAGGGTGTTGGAGCATAGGGCAGGTGGAGGCAAAGTGATTGGAAGAATAACAACAGATTCTGTGCATCAAGAAGTGTAGCATCTAAATAGGAAATGGGAATATTCCCTGCAAAGAGTTTAAAAAGTGGGCTACATATTTATCATATGATTTAACCTTGATTTATCATTAGGTAACAAGTTAAAGTTAAGGCAGTTTTCAGTCACTTTGAAGTTTTCAAGTGCAATATAATGATGGATTAATAATTGTGATATACGTATAATTGTGATTCTAATTTTAACCATAATCATGATGCCCTATAGGCCAGAATTAAACTAGTTTAGCTGTGCCTATTATATGCTTGGATCATTTATTGTATGTGTGTGTGTGTGTGTGTGTGTGTGTGTGTGTGTGTGCACATGCGCTTATTATNTCATTTATTGTATGTGTGTGTGTGTGTGTGTGTGTGTGTGTGTGTGTGTGCACATGCGCTTATTATTTTTTTTCTTTCATTATTGGCCACAATGTAAATAATGAGCTTCAAGAGGCATTTCTTCCCATCTAGGGTCATGTACAAAAACTACTTTTAGTATATAATTTCTATTCTTCCTATTTTAAATATTTATTTCTGTTTATAGCAATTTTTTCTAATAATAGTTCAGAGGTTTGGGCAATGTGCAGCATCCTTTTTTTGTATTCCCTAAATCAAAATCAAATCAGCTACACTACACGCTCATAAAAAAAAAACCACAGAGCTCATTAATTATCACTTCATTTGACTAAGATTTCAGCTCTGGGGTTCCAAGGTTATGAGGTGCTTCCATCTCATTTATGGAGAGTAAAGAGTTGCTGTCAGGTGTATGTCTTGTGTAGCCAGTCACATCATGCAACTGACCATCTTGAACAGCCACACATTTTTGTCCTATGCACTTTACTGAAGGCTCGTCTCATCCACTTAGTAAGAACTGCAAATGGACATTTAAACACTTTCTGAGTTTACACCAATGCTGACTTGCTGCAGAAGTGGATAGTGGTTATGATGAAGTGAAGTTAAAAATGGCTCCTGTAGTTCCACCCTGCTAATCAGAAGCCAGTCAGCCAACAATTCCCCACCAGCTTATTACCCAATCATCTACCAGCCTGGTATGCACATCCCAGTGTGCGCTGTCAGCGTCTTCATGTGATCACGCATCAGACAGCTTCAGGATCTCAACAGGTGACTGCTGTACAGGACTTGTAGTTCATGGACATGAGCAGCACGGTGGTAGTGTTACCTACACAGAGACTTCATCAGGAACATGATCACTGCTACCTTAGCTAACTACAAGAAAGCTAGCTCAGTTGCTAACCAGATAATAAATTTACATAAAGTCACGTATTTGTACTATCCGCTCCTGTTCCACGACTGATTGCACACCATGCTGCATCTTTTTTGTGGAGCAGTTTATAGTCCAGCAGGGTAGGACTGTACAAAATCAGATGGTGAGACATGCTAATATGACAGCTTCTGCCATTTTGGACTACAGTTACTTACATTCCATCAAAGACAGCAGCTTGACTTATAGCCATAGCACGGTAAACAGCATAAATATGGTAATACGCCAAAATGGGACATGAGTTTGGTAATTTAGGCCTAGAATGGTAACCATGGTGGTTTCTGATTCATGATTCTTCTTGAGAATGGCAAAGAAATCCCAAAGTTGAAGAAGAAGAAGAAGAAGAAGAAGAAGAAGAAGAAAGAACTTTATTATTGTCCTCGAGACGCAATTTGTTTTGCAACAGCAGCATAAACAAGACAATAGGGAGGGAAGGGGGATATGCTGAAGTCCCTTCCACAGTCTCTGGCACACACTGCCCCTCTTCCCCCCTCTTTCTCCCTCCTGATCTGGTTCTCAATCCTGCACCAGCTAGGGAAGTCCCATTCTAGAGGATCACCAGCGGAAAGTTAGAATTAGGGTCCAACACTCCATAACCCAAACAGCGGCGCCACAGAAGAAAGTCCCGGCTGTACTGAACCTGATTGCCGTTCCCACAAAACAACAGAAGAGCAGCAAAAGGGAACAGCAAACAGTCCAGTGATGACTCATGGTCAGCTCCACAGCCACAGTGCAAGAGTCAAAATCTAACCCTAACCCTAACCCACAGCCATGCTGCACCTCAGCACACATGTACAGCTTTAACTTTCCTATTTTGTCTCATTTCTCTCAATGATTGTCTCATCTACAATAAGTACATCGAGTATGTTGAATTCTAGGCACTCAGATAAAAGAACATGACAGGTAGGTGTGGTTGGTGATGACAACACTTAATCCACTGGAGTGCCTACATGACCAGTGGAACACTTCTCTCAAGGAATAACTAGTTATACTCAAGAACTGACACCTCCCGTGGGTAGAAACCCACCAAGATCTGCTGTAGTTTTTGGTTACCTGCTGTCTGAAATGAGGAAGTGCTTCCATTCCTCCATCTTCTGAGGTTTCTCATCCCACCTCTCCTGGAAAAGCTTTGATTAAAAAGAAAAAAATGGAGTTTTGTTTGCAAAGCACCACAAATACAATCACTGTACTTGAGTCATTTTTGGATGTCGATCTCATATTTGGCATCCATCATCATACATCATCTTTCAGTCTTAAAAGAAATACATTAATTCAAGCTCTGACAAACAATACCAAACTCCATATTAGCAGCTTAACAGGCACCTGTCTGCTGTTGTGGATAATACAGAATGGAATTGCACTTCCATCATGGCCGACCAGGATCCTGTTCCTTTTCCTGTGGCTACACTCAATCTAATAATCTTATACTAACCAGTAATGACATCAGTCTGGTTAAGATCTTGTAACTGAATCTCACTTTGGAAAACGTGCTTTGTAGATTTTATAGATTTAACTTCAGTTCTTGAACTTAATGTTGTTCTTACATCTCACCATGGCCTAAAAATATGTAGTTTTTTTGATTTTGGATCTCAATCAAGAGTGCAGAAATGCACTCAGCACTGCTTAGCTATAATGTCAGATCCACCAAAGCAGCCACCTAAATAAAGACACTTAACGTTTCTATGGTAGCCTTGATTCTTTTTTTTTTTTTTTTTTTTTTGTTTTAGTTTTCAGAAGATGTCGTTCCCTCTGATCCCAGAATGCCTCTTTAAGTTTCAAATTCAAATTCATTTTTGCATAGATGCTAAAGGTTGTGTGTCATCCCAGATGTCAAAATGTATAAATCTTCAGGATCATGATCTGTCAGCATCCAGATTGCTGTTTAATCCATTATTTCATTATTCTATATGGTGATGGAGAATGTCTTCTTTTAGCAATAGACAACAACAAACTGGATTTTTGTTGTGGGCAAAAAAAAAAAATCAGTAAAAGATGAAGAAACAAAGACAACGCAAAAAAAAGAGGAACAGTATTTTGTGAATGTGGTACTTTTGAGGCAAAATGGATAAGCTGGAGAATGCAGGCAGGCAGGAAGGGGCAGTACTGTAAAGGTCTTGTGTCAAAGAGTGGAGGAGGAGGAGGAGGAGGAGGAGGAGGA
>VXCM01002558.1:80163-103287 GCA_014773175.1 Lucifuga dentata
TGTGTGTGTGTGTGTGAGAGAGAGAGAGAGAAGTCATTCAAACGATTTAGTAAATCATTTTTACTCTCCTCCGTGAGCCTCCCAGCCTCCGTAGTTAGCGTTAGCAGCAGCAGAATACACTAATATTATTTGTCTGAACCAGTAACAGACATAAACCCTCCTGGCTATTATTGGGAACTGGCCATTATTTGAATACCAGCTTTTATTAGAGAATTTACGGTATGTTACATGTTGATGTGAATGTGTCAAAAATTAAAGGACTAATTGAAACAAAGCATTTATGGGTTTGGCGTACTGGATGTGTTTCTATAAGCGTCAGCCTCAAGTTGTGCAATGCTGACAGCGTTCAACGCACATTGTCTATTACACTATAAAAAATGAAGGGAAATAACAAAAATTATAAATGTCCCTTTGAAGTGATAACAATTACCACACCAATGTCTTAAGAAGTTTAAGGTCATGCAGCTATGAAAAATGAATCTTATTAATTTTATAAACAGAAAGAATTGTAAACTGACCATAAATATCTTGAAAACATGATGGTTAAGACAAATTTTGCGCTTACTTTCTTTTTTACTGTTTCTCACGTACGACTGAATGCAGAACATTTTCAACTACAATGTGTTTCAACTGCTGTGCTGTGAAAATTCAACCTTTCAGTCTGTTTTTTTTTTCACGAACCCAAACCCACGTTTGACCTGCACACACATGCACACACGCACACACACACACACACGCACACACACACACGCACGCACACACACACACACACACACNGCACACACGCACACACACACACACACGCACACACACACACGCACGCACACACACACACACACACACCACCTTTCCTGTTCCCATTTTGCTCACTTCAATCTCAGCTAACCATTCACTTCATCTGGTCTGTAGATTAGCCCAGCGTGGCGATGGAGGTGAGTTGACAGGTGGGAGTGAGGAGAGCAGGAAAGAGAGACTGAGTGGATATTGGTGGCAGAAGTGGGATTCTCAACCTGGCTGGGATTAGAGTCTGGAGTTGAAGGGATATTAATGTAAAATGGAGGGGACAAGTGTGCTCCTGCCCAATTATGCTGCACCCTGTCACTGCCAACCAGGGTGCAAACAACAGGAGGAAAGGATTAATTGCCTTGGACTCTGCTCCCACTACAGGCCCAATTATGGGAACATATTGGCTCCCAGTGCTGGTGCAACCACTGCTGTGCAGGGAGATTGTGTGAAATTTTCAGAATGTTCTTCTGAGGTCAGATTGAAGGGAGACGGCGGCGGATAAAGAGCTGGATGGCGGGTGGAGAGAGGGTGGGGCAGACAGCAATATGAGCGCTTGGCCTGGTATCAAAGTTGTGGGATCCAGCAACATGCTACTCAGTCTGTTCTGTTTTCTGTGGGGAGTTCATTGATTTATTCAGACCACAGAGGAAACATTTAACATATTTATGAAAAAAAAGGACTGCAGCAGAGCAAACTGCATCAAACCTATGTAATGCAGTAAATGCAACATTATGTATGCATTGCTTATATTACTGTTTAGATCTTCATGTTGCCTTGGTTACAATTCATCAGGTCATGTCAGATGAGAATTCTCAAAAATCCTCAGGAAAGCATATAGAATTCAGTCTCCCATAAGCCAATTTTGGAATCAGTGTCTTCTGGCTATTCCACCACTCACCCAACCAATTATGAAGAAGACATTGTGCTTTTTGTTATTTTGCCTCATTTTTAAAGTAATGTAATAGGGCATATGTGATGAGCATTGCAAGTTGCAAAATTTGAAGTTGATGCCAATAGAAATGCATCCAATAAAACAAATCTATAGAGTCCTGAACCCAGAAAGCTTTGTTTTTGATTAGTCCTTTTTGATTAGTCCTTTACTTCTAATGTGTTTAAATTAACAATTAAAAAAAAAAAAATGAACTGCCTACATACCAAGCTAGACATACCCACCAAGTACGAGGCTAGTGTGTATCCGTGTCTAGCAGTCTGCAGGTGTTGTTGGCTCAGGCCTCATGCTGGTCAATGAGAACCAAGCAGGGTTTTCAGGAGGGGAGCAGTTAAAGAGACAGTATTTACAACAGCCTGTTCTCACTCAGTGTGCACACTGGTGCTGTAGGAAGACTAAAAAGAATTAGATCAGTGTGATTTTTTCACATTGAAAGCAAATGTTTCAAAATAGACAGACGCCTAAATGAAAATAAGAACATGGAAATCATTATACATCCTTTTAAGAAAACAGGCAATATGAAAGGCACATGTACAGAATATACAAACATAAATAGTTTGCAAGGATAAATGAATATTAGCAGCAAATCTGTTATTTCTTTAGTTAGTTTTTCTTTGTTATTTCTTTAGTTAATTTCTTTAGTTATTTCTTTAGTTAATTTCTTTAGTTAGTTTTCTACAAATCGCATTTCTCTCCATGCTGTAACTTGTATCTTGGAGCAGATCTAGCCAGCTAACTCAAAGAAAGTGCATATTAAAAACCCAAATATTAGCCTGCTAAATATGCACCAGGAAGCCATTAGGGGCCCATAAATTGCCAAAACGAGCGCTCTCACCTTGCAAGGCTGGCACTTTCTGATGAAAGCCTGGAAATGCAGATACAAAAAAAGTTCCAGCGGGGGAATAGAGAACTGTACCTCAAATTCTTGACAGGTCATTAACACGAAAATGGATCATTGTGAATGTGCACTGGATCAGAGAGGACCGTATATTACGTACCCATGTACATAAAAATTTGCAAGAAGCAGGCTTAGTCTGGTTACAATTAGTAAAACTGACAGATTTACTAATGGTGTCTTCAGAATAAGATGTGAAAATGCAAAAAAACAAAAACAAAACAAAACAAAACAAAAAAACGTAAGCATTTTATCTCTTTTTTTGGCCTTACAAGATGCTGGTCTGCCATCTTGTGTGATAATGTACCTTTGGTCACTGCAGAGAAGTGATGAAGTCTTTTTTTTTTTTTTTTTTTTTTTTTAGTCGAAGTGTAGTATTGAGCCAAAGGAAACCACCCAGCAGTTTCTAATCAGAGGGAAATGGGACTGGAGTTACTGATGGTCTCCCGTGCATATGGAGGCACCCTGAGAACGCACAGAGCGCGTTGGAGCCGGCACGTTGACGGATGCCCGCTTCATGAATTTTGAATTAAATTGGCCCTTGATGAATTTGGAATGTGGTACCTCTGTTCCAAAGCAATAGGAATCCAATAAAATGCTGGCGCCGTACAAATAAAGCCATATATTCCCCTGGACATCAGAACGAGCCTCAGGTGAGGAAAAATGACTGCAGCACCTGGAAGCGACAGCAGAGAGGGATGAGAGAGAGCGAGAGGGAGGCGGGAAGACGGGAAGATGGGAAAAGAGCTCCTGATTTGAGCGAGGCCGAGACAGGCGGCGACAGATAGAGAGGCTCAGATATGAGGAAGAAGAAGCAGGGAGAGGCTGGGCGAGATAGAGGGAGTCTTAAATGAAGGTGGAANGGGGGAGCAGAGTGCTAGCACATTAGCCCTGTCCTTTTGAGTGGAAGGGAACATATTGGTCGGAGCCAATCCCCACAAGGGGCTGGGCTGCTTGGAGCTCATCAGCAAGACATGCCAGGGCCCGGAGTAAATCAGAAGCCCACTCCTAAGGCCCGATTTCCCCAGAGGAGGCCAGACTCAGCCACTCAAATCAGCCAGGGCCACCAGAGAGCATCTCTAATCTCCCGCTCCCACCTCTGCATCTGCCTCGCCACTCTGAAAGAGCAATTCTACTCAAAATACCTTAAATATGTTTTTTCAAGACACGTGGGAGAAGTGTGTGAGGTTAAAGAAGATACTGATGGAAGATGATATTTGGCAGTACTTGCATAGTAAGGTTTTTGTTTAGGGTTTGAGAGTATAATTGCTTCAAAGATTAAGATTCGGATTTTTTATTGTGCCCAGTGGGAGGAATTTGTCTGCAGCAGGACAGAATCATCACAATCAACGACACTAAGACAGTTACAGAATACAAACAATCAACACTTGAAAAGTACAGTAAAAACTATGTTTAAAAAAACCTAGTTCATTTATACATGTTTAAAAATTTTAGTGCAAATGGAACAAATGAAAATTTATAACGAGTACACATGACCTTTGGCAACCTAAACCTCTGACCTGATGGGAGGAGTTGAACTCATCATTTATTATCATAGATTGTTTGTTACCATGGATTAATCTGGCCTTTTTCACCATCTGATGAGAAAAGATATAGGATAGGTTTTCTATTTTGTTAACCTAAACCCTAGTAAAATAATATTTTATTATAATCAAGTAATCAAGAATAACACAACTCTTAATATTTTAAACCTCCAGAAACCAGGATAAATCTGTTTTTTTTTTTTTTTACCGGATTTTCAGACGTCTTGATTTCTTTTACCTACACTCAGAACTGAGAATGTGTGTGATAAAACATGATAAAAGCAGCTACAGAATTAGATGTTACTCAAAACTGAAGCTCCTGGTGATGCTCTGACATTTCTAAATTTTAACTAGCAGGGACACTCAAATTAGCTCATATCGCCACCAAGGCTTAACAAGCCTCAACAGAATGTGTCTTGTTCTCATAACATACTGGCCTAAAGAGAAAGAACAGACTATAATCATCATATTTTCTTTTAATAAAGACAAAGATATGTCAAAACTGCTTTTGTGCTAATGAATTAGCATCATCGCAGCTACACATTAGCGACTGTTGCATGTTTTTGTCCTGTTTGTTGCTGAACAGCAATTACATTAATATGCCTCCTATTCAAACAGGAGGCACATTAATGGACAGATATCATTGGAAATTGACAGAAATACATCTATCTGTCTGTCTGTCTGTCTGTCTATATGTATCTATCTATCTATATATATGCCTTCTCATCTTGCAATTTTAGCAAATCATTTTGAAAAATTCTAGATAAAGACATGGATTTTAGATTGACACTGAAATTGAATGGGTTTTGCCACTTCCAGGATTTCATGAGTGGAAAATATGAACTAATTAGGCAAATGTTGTACTTTTGGGTTTCAATATGTTGCTGTTTTAAGAGATTTCATAGTTGTTTTGACACAAACTTCAGTTGTTTAGGCTCATGCTGGATTTCTCAAACTGGGCTGAAATATGCCTGGTCACTGGTGTGTTCCTTTAAAGGACCATACCATCCATTTTGCATGTTTGAGCCTAACATATTAAATTTTCATACATGTTACNTTTAAAGGACCATACCATCCATTTTGCATGTTTGAGCCTAACATATTAAATTTTCATACATGTTACGTTGCTGACAATCATTTCCCAAAGCATACTACTGAAACGGTGAATTAAAAATGTTTTTCCTACCTTCCAGACCTCCATTGGTTTCAGTTCATTCTGCTATTCTATTAAAATCAACTTGTTGATACTTGAAATGTTCTTGGGATAGGTAATCCATCATCACCAACAAGACGTGTATTCAGATTTTTTTGAAGTTTTGTAGCGCAATAAAAAGTGTGGAGTGAATGTATGCCTCCATTGGGGAATATAGTCCCAAAAGAAGACCTGTGTTTATGGAAAAATTTAAAGGACCATGACTTCATAAGGCTGTATAAGTATTAGCAGGAGAAACATGGATTTTTAAGGTGGGTGTATCGCTTGAATATTTAATTTTGAAAGATTAAGAGATTTTGCAAAATATCAGGAAAGCTGAAATACAGTTTTATCCTTTGGGAAATGATTGTCAGGACGTTACATGTATGAAAATTGAATATATTAGGCTCAAACATGCAAAATGGCTGGCATGGTCCTTTAAAGGAACAGTAACCCTCACATGAAAATTCATTCATCATTGACTCATTCTCATGTTGGTTAAACAACTGAAGTCTGTTTCAAAATGGCTAAAAATAATCATCCAATCTTTTCAAACAGCAACAAAGTGAAACTCATAAGTACAATATGTACCCAATTAACTCAGATTTTCCCACTCATGAAGCTGTTTCCAGGAAAGAACCCAATACAAAAAAAAAAAAAAANAAAAAAAAAAAAAAAAAAAAAGGTTTTATGTTTCGGGTAGTATATATATTGGGCTTAAAAGTGCAAACTGGCCGGTATGGTCCTTTAAGTGCAGGCCCTTTGCACCAGCCCTGCCATGACTAAGCAGCTCCCTCCTCCATCTCTCTCTCTCTCTCTCTCTCTCTCTCTCTCTCTCTCTCTCTCTCTCTGCCTCTCTCCCACCAGCGTGTGCATACTCTAATATGAATAATGTTTCTCCTCCAAGTCCCCCCTGTAATAAATGGAGTGCCATTTCACACAATGGCAAAGTCAGGCCCGTATTGATTAACTCTCATCATCGACTCACGACGCCTGCTTCCTTGATTTATGATTGTCTGTTATTTTTACATTAGCTGTCAAATTCATCTTGTCTCTCCTCTGGCCGGGGTCAGGCTCAGCAAACAGTAAACACCCGGCGCCCTGCCGTGCCGCCTCCCAACCCTCCCCCCACCACCCCCCCCCNGTACCGCGCAGCAGATGTGTTCGACGTGTTTGGGCTGGTTTCACAGAGGGTTTGGGGAAGGAGAACCTTGACGCGAAAGCAACGGCGAGAAGGTAAATGCACGAGACAGTGCTGTGTCAGTACATGTCGCGTTTTAAAACTGGTTTGGGTGGGGGGGGGGAGTTCTACGTTTGGAGTTTACCCTGTTTTAAAGGACCATACCGGTGATTGTGCATGTTTGAATGTTTGAGCCAATATATATAACCTGCAGATATTTTACATTACTGACAACCAATTTCCAAAACATAAACCCATATTTGAGTTTTCATGTCATTTTTTCAAAATCCCTAATCTTTCAAAATCAAATGTTCAGGTGATACGCCCACCTCAAAATTCAGTGTTTCACCTTCTAACACTTATGCATGATTATTGAAGGCACAGCCATTTTAATTGCTCTGTAAAAGCTGTCTTCTTCTGGGACTGTATTTCCTGAAGGAGAAATGCATTGTCTTCTGTGCAGCTCTGCATCAGACAAGTTTAAGTTTCTTCGATAAAAAACCAAATAGATGTGCCCATTCACTGTGATGGATTTCATATCTCAAGCGTGTTTCAAGCAGTGGTGGGCTGTCAGGGCCAGCAAGGCCTTCTCTGCTGGTCTAGAGATTGTCAGAATCATCAAATTATGTTTTTATAATATAATATATATTTTAATTAATGCTATATATATTTTACAAAGTTCATTCCCATCAGTTTTGTTATTAACATCATTTCATCGCTACTCTCTCCCTCAGTTTTGCTGATTCCAGTGCAGCTCATAGAAATTTGAACTTTTATCCAATCAGATTTTCCCCCTGTGCTGTCTCCGGGTAAAATAATCTAGTCTGAGGCCTTCAGAATCTCAAATGAATCTCCTCTGCTATTTAAGCAAATGGGACAATGTTGTTGATTGTCATATACTTTAACCAATCAGATTTCGAGTTTGCCATGTTNAATGGGACAATGTTGTTGATTGTCATATACTTTAACCAATCAGATTTCGAGTTTGCCATGTTGGGCATGTTCTTTTACACGTTAGGGCCTTCTAGCTGGCCTTGGGCTACGTCATCAGAGTACAGCATTATGCTAACAGCTAAACAGCCTGCCAGAAATTCATCAGAAGAAGAAGAGAGCCGGTTAGCTTAGCTAACTCAAGTAAACCTAGCTAGCACNCCTCGTGTTAAATCACTTTATTCCACTCGATAAAGGTTCTGTCACTGAATATGGGCTAGTTATGTCTAATAACAGCAGCATATAGTCCTAGTGTCATGCTGAGGTTATTAGAAGGTGGTTTAATTGCAGGAGGACAGCACTGAAGGCCTCAGTGTAAAATACAAGGCCCACCACTGTACAAATTGATGTTAATAGTAAACTGGATGAACTAAAACCACTGGCAGCCTAGAAGGTAGGAAAAACAATCTGAAATTTACTGCTAAAGTAGTATATTTTGGGAAATGTTGTCATAACTTGTGTACGGATTGTAAATATTGGGCTCAAACATGCGCGATCGCTGGTATGATCCTTTAAGTAGACCTATTTTCAACCCCCCCGATTTGCTTTGTGAAATTTGGTAATAAAAACTTGGCTCATACTCGAGTATATACGATAATTGAAATATATTGCACTTTTAGTCTGTTATAAGCATTTTTTGACTTGAAAAATTGAATGAAACATTGGTTTTGTTTTAGTCACCCTGACCAATCAGAGCCCAGTACTGCTACTACACTTCCTGCAACAACTCAGTTTATCCAATTAATACTAATTTACTTCAACTTCCATCTATACCACAGCATAAAATCATAAGTCATGATTTATAAGGTTTTTTTTTGTTTTTTTTTTGTCNATACCACAGCATAAAATCATAAGTCATGATTTATAAGGTTTTTTTTTGTTTTTTTTTTGTCACAGTGACCTTTAGCTGTATGGCTGAATTTTGCTTCCTGGTGGTTGGATGACATTCAAAAGGTGAGACTTTAAATGAGGAGCTATAAAAAAGTAAAATAAAAAATCATGAAATATATGTAAATTGTAACTTACATAATGTGAGCTGAAGGGGCATCAGACAAATTATTGTAATCAAATCACTTTACTGGTATGAATACACAGCCTGACTAATATTTCCTTTTGGAAAACCGTCAGCTAGCTGCGAAAACTTAAAGGGACAATTTGAATGTTAAGCGTCTGTTTAAGCAGCGTTGAACTAACATACGCATTGCTGTTTTTCTGACACGGCCTTTAATTTGCATCTCTTGAGATTGAATTCGGTGAAAGGCAGACTCTTTCTAAGACAATATGCTTATGAGTTCCACATAAGAGCGCAACCTTCAGTCACTTACCTGAAATTTCCCAGGATGGGGAGGAACATTAAAACAATTTGAATAATGTTTCTTGGTGGATAGATCTTTCTTTTGTGCCTTGCTCAAGGATGATGGAGGCTGTTTAAAATGAGAAACAGATAGACACTCACGCCTTCCAATATCCATACTCACCTGTCTATTTGAAATCCAGGCTTCAGAAGAAGATTGGACATCAACGTTTGCCTGGTGATCAGCCATCACGTTAAACACAGTGTCCGGCTCCATCAATTTAGAGGACTGCTATTTTGTGTTGTGTCCCCCCCACCCCCACCAACTCAACTGGCTCTAGCAAATGTCAATGTACACAGTCTAAGTTATGGTATCCCCCCCCCCCCCCCCCCCCCCCCCCCCCCCCCCCCCCCCCCCNTGGCGAGGCTGTCTGCTTTCCTGGACCTGCCGGCTTGTTGAGGGGCTGGGGGGGAGGCGGTGGGGAGCGGTTTCATTACAGCCTTTCCTTTAGTTTGCCTGACACTCACACGGGGATCGCCGTAAATTGGCTCTGTCATAGCAGACAATTTTTGAGACGTGAAGTAAATTAAACATGTAATCGTGCAGGAAGCGCCGCTGCGAGTTCCCAACTACTTGACTCCTTCACGTAACGGCCGGGAGGCGTCCGATTCAGTTCTTCTCCGTTCCTCGTTACCCTCAGGTCTTTAGCTCCATCTCCTCATTGTTAAATTACACGCCGTTTGCTTTCTTGGCACCTGGAAGAGATGACGTGTCGACCTTTAATAACGCCAATCCTCCGCTGAACATACAAACTCTTCTCACATCTTAACAGTACGTCACCTCTGACTCCACTCTCTGCCATCCAACAGGTCTTATTGTCATCGCCTGTTTAATAGATCTGGAAAAGATGGGAACTTTAATAATACCATCTGTAGTTGTGTAGTTTTGGACCTTACAGGTCAACTTCTGTGTCAAGTTAGACAGATTTCCCAGTAAGCCAGTCTGGTATAAACCAGTCTGGTATCCCGGCCAATTTTTTATGCCATCCATACGTTTGCTTACACACTATACACTCTAAAAACAAATGCTTTGGACCAACAAAAAAAATTAATGCAGCAATTTTCATCAAGCTTTCTGAGTTGTGACAATGTCTGGTGAAATTAAGTAGAACCAACACAGAACATTAAGTAAGGGGAAAAGGGTTTTTCTTAACATTTGAAATCATGTTTATGTACCATCAACTTAAATGACAGGATAAAGATAAGTTTTTAAGTTGAGGACCATAAAAATTAAGTTGTTCTAACTACTTTATCTAAATTGTTTAAAGGCAATTTTAAGTTGTATGCTTAATAATTTTAATTATGAATACAAATTTTTTAAGTTGAGAACCCCTTAACCCTTCAATACAAGTCGTTTTCCATCCATTCCTGCATACGCCGGGTCGCTAGAGACCCATAACTTACACAACACAAATTGAGCGACAAAGTAAAATATTTTTGCTTGTAAACTTTTCAGAACTTTTATGAACGATAACAAATCCACCAAAAAAAAAAAACAAAACAAAAAAANAAAAAAAAAAAACAACATTTTTTGCCATATTATATTTTACAATGACTTATAGAAGCTCTGACACGGCGCTGCAGCGTCTTTCTGTAGCAGTAAGCTAGCAGCATAGCTTACAGCAGAAACAGCTTCTTCCTGCTAGTTTCAGCATTTATTCATCATCTCAGTGATACTACAGCGCCACCTAAGGACCAAAGGTGAAAACACAACTATTACTTGCTGCCTGTATACCAGGAGAAAAAAAAACAAAAAAAAAATGACACTCTTACATACCTCAGGTCCGCAGCAACCCTATACACTTTTTAGCAAAAAACNAAAAAAAAAATGACACTCTTACATACCTCAGGTCCGCAGCAACCCTATACACTTTTTAGCAAAAAACATTAGAAAAACAATTATTTTCATCAATTTTGATAATTTGAAACCATAAAACTGTTAAAAACAAAAAGTTTGAGGAATACCAGGGGTTGAAGGCTTAATTTTAAAAAAAACAAATGAATTAGAGGTGTGTAACGTGGTCCTGGGTCACTGAAGACCCATGCTATCCATTTAAGGGTTATAAAATCACAGAGAAGAAGCAGGCAGAGCTGGACTGTAGTGGCTCTGACGGGAGCCTGTTATCACACACTAACACGTCTGTTTGACATAAACACACAGCAACATGTCTGATATATGTAGTGTGTCCTCCATTTTTGTTTACGGACAGTGGTCATGTCATCATATTGATGCTTACATCATTCATATGGGGATAAAGCAGAACGTTATGTAGGAGTAGGAATGCTAAGGGAATTCTGACCTGTGTATTTAGATCACAGTGGCGTTGGTGGATATCCAATACGTATCCGATTTATTTCCACATATACAAGTGACCCAAATATCTGATTCCATGTGGCGTTTTACCATTTAATTCTTCAGGAAGCATATATGATATGTGTCATAAATGAGCAAAAGATCAGAATCAGGTCGCATTCGTGGTCGTGTAAATGCAGCCTTAAAGGACCATACCATCCATTTTGCATGTTTGAGCCAAATATATTCAATATTCATGTGTTACATTACTGACAATCATACATATATGTGTGTATTATGACGGCCCCCTAGCTTGTGAATTGCTGTTGCCTGCATTAATTGTACTTTCAGGTAATAAGTGGGCACGGGGCCATAATCTCTGCTGATTTAGATTACCTGGGCCCAATGCACCAGTCAGCCTATAAGAACTCCCTGCTTCCTCCACACATCTGAGACTCTCCCTGCACCTCTTTGCTTCATCGTTCACCGTTTACTTTGCAGCTACCACTCACATCTTCATCATCATCATCATCATCATCATCATCATCATTTCTTGTTGTTTTATTTATTATGATCTGTAAATAGGTTCTTTATTAAACACACGGCGAATTTTAAACTATGAGTCTCTCTTCGTTTTTGTTATGGCTTTGAGCCATAACAAAAGCCATAAGCCATAAGGTAGCATTGTATTCACTGTGTTCATAGCCTTCCTCTACTTGAAGTCTTGTCTAAGTTTTGGGTACTGATCCTAAATTTTGACACAAACCTATTGTAAACCAATGGATACTTGATCAAATCGACTTCCAATCACATAATCAACATCTATTAATCTGAGTGCACTCACTGTGAATTAATGACAATTTTAATCTGAGTATACTGTTCACATGACATTTGACAAAAAAATAGTTTTGTGGATTGTTGGATTACAACTGAAGTTTAACATTTGTACCATGCCCTCCTCTGGAATGATGGATATGAGGCAGTTTGTTGCATTACATATTTATTTTAAAACTGATCGCTGCTATGCTGGTTGTCATGTAACATGTCTTTATTTTTACTGGATGATGCGATTCATCGATGAATCGCATCATCCAGCAATATAAATGCTGTCAAAGGGTTAAAAACAGCAGTCAGACATCAAATTCTCTATTAAAGATCTGAAGACAAAACAGTTGAAAAGAACTAAAAGAGCATAAAACATTATTATTATGATCGTTGTTATTATTACTGGCCATATCTAATTATTCAGAGACGCCAATTGGGCTAAACACTATTTAAAGCAAAATTCCTCCTCTTTCACACTTGTTTTTTTTTTTTTTTTTTTTTTTTTTTGAGGAAACAACTACCAAAACTTTGCACTACTCCTGCTTCATGGGAGAAGACAGAGGAGCATGTAATCATGTCCTCCTGTGAAGGAGTTCCAACATGGAACCAAGACTCTATTTTTAGCTCTTTAAATGCTCAGAGTGTGGCGTTCCACAATAAAGGCCCTGCACACCCACAGGACACCCACAGAACACCCACACAGGTGACTCCTCTGTACAATGTCCCTCCTGCGAAGATGAGACAATTACAGTATTGTTCTTATTATAGAGTCTGGTGAACTCAGCATCATTCCACCAAACTTGAGCCTGAAAAGAGCTTTAAGTAGCCAGAATCACATAAAACACTCTGTCTATGCAGTATCAAGATCACATTTGGTGTCCTGACTCACAGGTTGAGAACCTCTGACCTATGAGGTTTACTGGCAAATACTGTCAAAATGTCCAAATCTAAAGTCAGCTTACATCTATTGTAGGTTTTTTTAAATTTATTTTTCTGTGTCATGTTTTTCATCTTTTGGTATTGCAGGTAGCGTCTTAACATCTTGGCGTGGGATTACGCATGAAAATAAGTCAACTTTGGCTACATCTGCCATATTTACATTTTGATTGTTCATTAAGAAGCATTGCCACAGTTTTAAATAAATTAATCAAAATCGAATCGAATCAAATGATTGAAATTATATCTTCTGTATGTGCAATATTTAAGAGACTTCATTAACATAATCACATAATGCAGTTTATTGGGTGCCAGTCCCTTGTGTTTCAGTACGGGATTGCACTGTTACTGTGTTGTTGTATAAATACTGTTTAGTGTATTTTCTCTGAATTATTTTTGGTTTGTTTCTTCATCAATCATCAAACTTTGTGAAAGGAGCACAAATTCTACAAAAGCAAATGACTTGTCCAAGATTATGATCATTATGATTATTATTGGCCATATCTAATTATTCAAAGACGCCAGTTGGGCTGAACACTATTTAAAGGACCATACCACCCATTTTGCATGTTTGAGCCAAATATATTCAGCTTTCGTACACATAACGTGTACTGGTAATCATTTCTCAAAGGATAAAACTGTCACGGTCATTAAAATTTTTCCATAAATGCAGGTCTTCTTTTGGGACTATATTCCCCAGTGGAGACATACATTCACTCCACAATTTTTTTTATTGTGCTTATACGCTACAATTATGAAATTTAAAAAAAAAAACCCTGAGTATATGCGTTGTTCACTATGATAGATTACCTATCCCAAGAACGTTTCAAGTATCAACAAGTTGATTTTAATAGCGTACCAGAATNGATAGATTACCTATCCCAAGAACGTTTCAAGTATCAACAAGTTGATTTTAATAGCGTACCAGAATGTATTGAAACCAATGGCGGTCTGGAAGGTAGGAAAAACATTTTTAATTCACCGTTCCAGTAGTATACTTTGGGAAATGCTTGTCAGTAACCTTTTGTGTATGAAAATTTAATTGTTAGGCTCAAACATGCAAAATGGATGATATGGTCCTTTAAAGAAAAATTTTTCCTCTTTCACAACTGAAACTTTGCATGACTCCTGCCTTGTAGGAGAAGAGCATGGAAAAAACACGTTGGCCATGCTTCAACAGCCTCAGTACAGCTTCAGTAACTGGAAATGCCGCTATGATAAGAAAAGTAACTATGATTTTGGTAAAAAAAAAAAAAAANCCCCCCCCCCCCACATCTGCTGTTGTTTGCTTTGTAAGTCGACGTACTTATGTCCCAAACAAAATTGTTACAAGCCCAGGCTGGAATATTCCAAAACTTCTCCGTTAGGTAGGAAACCCTCCCTGCTCCAGCATCTCCTCTTTCTGCTTTGTGATTAAGCCATTCTGTGTTGTCTCTTCCTATTCCCGCGTTGTGGCTGAAGGCCCAGTCGAGTGCTGCTGGCAGTACACCGCTGCCGGTAGCGCTTGAGTGGAGGAAACAGCCAGGAACGAGCAGCGTGGGCTGAAAAATTAGGTCCCTGCCTTGTAATTCAGCGGAGGGAGCTGATATCATCAGGCTGCGGTCGGCTATCAGGCAGGTAATACCACCCACCGACTGTAATCGCTAATGAAGCTACTATTGAGTTTATAATGCGCTAAATGATGCAGACTCCCACTCCAGATAAACACGTCCCAAATAAACGATTTGGGTGGTAATTGCACTCCACCGGTGGCCCGTTAATAGAGTGGTGGCACTGATGAAAGGGTTAACTCTTTTTTTTTTTTTTTNTTTTTTTTTTTTTTCTGAAGCATCCTCTCGCTGGCTCATTGCACTCTCATTTCTACGGAGATCTCAGCATTCCCTTGGTTATCAGCGTACTTAGAAAGAAAACCTAATTAGACAAAAAAAGGCCTTTTTTTCTCATTCCCTAATTAGGTCCTTAACATAATTAGCAGGTGATGTTAATAACCCTCTTTTAAAAGCTATTAAAAGGCTGTTGGGGAGCAAACGGTGGAGAGGAGTTGGCCTGTGGGCGGTCAGACTGTCCCTCTGAGGGCCCGGCGAGGACAGCCGAGCATGCTGGGAGGACGGTTCATCAGGGCTGGAGTGCCACTGCATTAGGACTTTGGCCTCGTTGGAGACCCTGTTAATGCAGCACCGCGCATCTTCTGCTCAGCCGTTAGGAGGTATTACAGCAGTCGTGCACACCGGAGCGCACCCTTACAGGCACGGCAAAGCTTGGATTTGCGACAGGCCGACAACCGGGGTTTATTTTAGGTTGATATTAGGTAACAGATTCATGTTTTCTATTAAAAAAATGATCTATTTCAATGATTTTTCTGGGAAAAAAAAAAAAAATTCTTGATAATAGTGGGACTTTTACTTTTCTTCCCCATTTCTGGAGAACTTCTGAAACTTGTGGAACTACTCAGGGAAAAAAAAACAAAACAAAAAAAACAACAACAAACAAAAAAAAAAAACTGAAATTGTTTTACTTAAGACCTTAGACAAATGTTTCATGCATTAAGTGCAAAAAATCTCTATCAGGTTATTTGGTGATATAATTAAATCCTTAAAAATGTATTTTCTTACAACACTAAAACTCTGACAGTACAACATGATTATACAAATAAACTTGGTTCAAGAAATTCTACAGCAAGTGTTATTTTCTTGATTCTAGTCATCATCATCATCATCATCATCATCATCATCATCATCACCATCAACAAGCTTTATTCATCCAGGTTAAACCTGGTCAGGCTAGCAGCATTAGACATTTTGTTTCAGATGAAGTACTAATAGCCAGCACATACAGACAGCATTATACATTTATAAAATAGTTTAACAAAACATGTGAAACATGCATAAAATGCATTAAAGGGATAAAATAAGTAATAAATAATACAATTCTGTACAGTTAAATGTGATCAAAACATGAGATCGAATCCGTTTTCAATCTGTGTTAAGTGAGACTTAAAATCACTGAGACTAATCAGGTTTCCAAAAGAAAATCCATTTGGAGTAAATTCCAGCAATGCACATTCATTTCTTGAAAATCCCTGAAAAAAAAAAAAAAAAAAAATGACATGTATTGACTTCTATCTTATTGAACAGGAAGATTTTCCCCTCGTTTAAAGAAAATAATAAGACTGAACTATAGAGAGAATAACTTGATAAGATGCATTTTTTTTAATAGTATCTTCAAGAATTATATTCTTTCAAGGTAAAAAAGCCTCTAAAACCATAGCAGGAAACACTTAAACTCTTCACTGTAAACCAGGCCGGATCATTTTTTACAGTGTACTGTTAATTTCTTGGACACAAAATGGCTAAAACGAATCATCCTGTACTAATACAGTACCAAAACTAATACAGTACTCTAAGTATTTCTACCTATTCTGTATAAAAATCCATATCCAAATCACTCAAACCACTTAAAACACACTGGACATATATTCTGTTTCATCTATGCATGTTTCAATAGTAAATGCAAAGTCACTGTATTTCTTTCTTTCTTTCTTTCTTTCTTTCTTTCTTTCTTTCTTTCTTGCTTTGCTCAACCAGCTCAGCAGAGCTTCAAACCGAAGTTTGAATGCTGATCTGTATCTGTGTATCCTCATCTTACTTGTGGATGTATGACAGCGCTCTGCAACATGTGGCTCTGCAACAACTGTCCAACTCACACACACACACACACACACACACACACACACACACTGAACACACTCTGCATGTGTCCATTATTTACAAAGCACAGGACAGAGCAGAGAGAGTTGCATTGTGTTCATATCGGTTGGAGTCAGAAACCACCAGGGGGCATTGTGTATTCAATAATGCACCCGGAAAAATTACCATAGAAGCAAAACAGGGTGCATTGTCACTAACTGGCCTCCAGTGAAATATTGTTGACAGGGCTCAGGGAAGTGCTCCGGGTTCCAGTGAGCAGTCTGTGCACTGTGCCGAGGAGGAGGAAGATGAGGAAGAAGCCGCCGCCGACCAGAAGAGCCCAGTCCTCGTCTTTAATTAAGTATCTGAAACATCAATTTAAATGTAAATATCGGTGGTGCAGCGCCACTCATGCGAAAATTAGAGGGTTGGCCCAGCTACATTTCTCTCTCTCTCTCTCTCTCTCTCTCTCTCTCTCTCTCTCTCTCTCTCTCCCAAGTCCCTCGCTCACTTACACTGACATCTGCTCACAGATGCCGGGCCTGGGGCTGTCCTCCTGCACGCACACATGCACGTACACACACGCACGCAGACACACACACACACACACACACACACACACACACACACACACACACACAAGCTCATATTCATAAAATTTTACAGGCACACTTCTAACATTGTGACTTTAAGTTTGTGACCATTGTGGAAGGCATAAGTTATCCGCTGTTGTTATCCGTTGTTGCCTCCCATCTTTTTTTCTCTCTTTGTTTTTTTTCCAGCATTTGCATGTAATTTTACTTCATGCAACATGGTTTTACTGTAACAGCTGAAATTTCTCAATCACATCATGCAAAGTCCAGCAGAACATGCACAGCAAATACTTGATTATTGCGTTTTTTTTTTTTTTTTTTTANTTTTTTTTTTTTTTTTTTTAAGTTTCAGTGCAACAAAATTGTTGCTGAAAAGACACCAAAAACGCAACTTAGGTTTGATAATTATACATCTAGTTTAGCAGCAACAAGCAGCGGAAATGCCATCTTTTTCATTTTGGTATAGAGATGAATATTTAAATACAATTTAAAATATGGACTAAAGATTGTTAATCTTAATCTGGATAGAACTGTGCAGACGAACCAGTCAAACTTTCAAACCTGGGTTTAAAGGACCATGCTGGCCATTTTGCATGTTTGAACCTAAATATCCAATTTTCATTGATGTTACATTACTGACAATCATTTCCCAAAGGATAAAACAGTATTTCAGCTTTCCTGATATGTTTCTAAATCTCTTAATCTTTCAAAATCAAATATTCAAGTGATACACCCACCTTAAAAATCCATGTTTCTCCTGCTAATAGTTACACAGCCTTATGAAGTCACGGTCCTTTAAATTTTTCCATAAACGCAGGTCTTCTTTTGGGACTATATTCCCCGGTGGAGGCATACATTCACTCCACGCTTTTTATTGAGCTTAAACACTAAAATTACATAACTTCTAAAAAAAACCTGAATACACGTCTTGTTGGTGATGATGGATTACCTATCCCAAGAATGTTTCAAGTATCAACAAGTTGATTTTAATAGCATACCAGAATGAACTGAAACCAATGGAGGTCTGGAAGGTAGGAAAAACATTTTTAATTCACTGTTCCAGTAGTATGCTTTGGGAAATTATTGTCAGTAACGTTGTGCATATGAAAATTGAATATATTAGGCTCAAATATGCAAAATGTGTGGTATGGTCCTTTAAAGAGTTGACTGATAACATGGAACAAAAACTCTTGAAAAGAAGATCATGTGGAGGGATATTATCTAACATATGTTGGTAACCTGTTGCTTATGTACATGAACAGCCATTTATACATGTAAGATGATGCAAACAGAATCATTTGAATTAGCAAAATTATCAGCATTGTTATTGTTTGAAAATCTATGCATCAATTAAATAATTATTCTGTTCTAACAAGGAAAAGTGAATTTACATTTGATCTCTGTCCTTACATCAAAGGTTGAGTATGCGAGTAGGTGTGCGCCCCTCAGTGCAGTCTGTCAGGTGTCTGACCAGTGAGTTAATCAGCATTTAGTCTATTTCAACCATTTTGGACAAAAAAAATGGGTTTATTGACACGTGGAGCAGCATCCATCAGGACTGGACACTTCACTGTATCGCTAAGTTGTTGAAAGGTTTTAGAATGGGTTCTAAAAAAAAAGGTTTCAGAATGGGTTCTATAAAAAGGTTTCAGAATGGGTTCGATACTGGCTTTTCTTTGGAAGGAAGGGCAAGCTAAAAGTTTCTACCTGTGAACTGGGAATAACATTCAGTCATCATGGATAAGACACATGGATTTTGGTGGGATAAAACATTTGCTCAGACTCATGACCCAGGCCGACTAAACTAGAGGCACCTCCTGGTTGGCTGTGTCCGTGGGAAACTGGCAGAGGAAAATCGTCCTTGTCTCTTCCTATTGATTAGTCGTGAGCCCCCCCCCCCATGCACTATGACCACCCCAAGAATCCCAAAATATTTCAAGTTAAAAGAAGCATGTCATGCTGACATAAACATACAACAGAGGGATCGTGTGATGTTCAAATCAGGGAGGAAAAAGTAGGATTTTGTTGCTTTGTTTTTTGATGTTTGGGAGTCTCTCTCTCTCTCTCTTATCTCTGTGTGTGTGTATGTGTGTATGTGTGTTCATATATGTGGTAAAATCAAGTCCACTTCTTATGTGTCCATTCCGTTTCTGTACAGATGTGCAGGATGAAGCAGCTCAAATGCATCATCATATTTTCAGCAGCTGCTGATGATTCCACAGAGAGTTTCATGTCTGTGCTGCTCTGACTGCAACTAACAGAACACTGTCTGTGCAGAAAATGAAAGTCTTATGAAATGAAACAAAAGTCTGAAATTAAACCTGACTCTTCTCTACAGTCTTAAAAGGAGACTCCACTGTTTTTACACATCAATTTCAGTTTTTTTTTAAGTGATTGGAACACACCTTCCATAGGTTTTTGTGGCTGTGGGGGGCACTGTGCAAAGTTAGGGAAACTGACCTCTGACTCACCAGAGTTACTCTGTGGCACAGCTGAAAACTGCCGAACTGAAGCCCAAAAAAGCCACCAAAGCCACTAATTTCTTAGAAAAATTAAATGTTGTAGTCTTCATCACCAATAGGAAGTAACCTTTGTGATGTCATAAGAGTTACTCTCCCTAACTTTGCACAGAACCATCTAATGCTGCAAAAAAAAAAAAAAAAAAAAAAANCACGCACACACACACACACACACACACACACACACACACACACCACAGTATAGAGGTATCAGTGGCAGCGTATGATTGTTTGATGATTTGAAGAAGTGTTGGATTGTTGTGGCAGTAGTGTCTACGTTGCCCTTCAGGTGTGTGTGTGTGTGTGTGTGTGTGTGTGTGTGTGTGTGTGTGTGTTAGAGTGCGTGCAGGGGGTGTTACTAGTGCCACTAACTGCCCCTTCCGCTTGCTTGCTCTCATTCTGGAGGCACTGAAGTGGCACGGCTGGCCTTTAGCCGGCCGTCTGCTGCGCCCATCAGGACACAGCTCATAAAGAAGAGCCTCCTCTGATGGAGGCAAGGAGTGAGGGATGATTTAACGCAGGAGTAGAGGTGATCTGTTCTTACAGNCACACACACACACACACACATGCACACACGAAGTCCCTCCCACCTTGTTGCCATCATTGATGGGAGCAAGCGGCAGCCTTTCTGTAGTGGTCACAGTGAAGGAGTTTTGACTCCCTAACCTGAACTGGAGCTGATTAGCCAGCTCATATTCAGTCATTTGAGGGTGAGAAAAGTGAGCCGGGGGTGAAAACGAAGAAGATGAGAGGCTTGACAACGTGTCCAATATCTGCCTTTCCGTATTTTCCCTCAGTCTAGATCGTGGTATTAAAGGATGACACCCTGGTGTAATGCTTTAGGAAGATCTTGGACTAAGACTGAGCCGGTGTTCAATCTGCAGCTGGCACTTTGCTGATGGCTTGTTAGCGGCGGCTAAAAGAATTAGGATTGACATGTTCACACTGCAGAACAATGTAGCTTTTAAGTGGCACCGTCTCCTGTCCTCACGCTTCTACGTGTGAGAATGTGCTAATCGGTTCGACAGCTTTAATCTGAAGGAGCGATTTCAGCACTTCTGCAGCTTTTCCTATGCCTTTCTGTCTTAAAGGACCATACTAGCGCTTTTGCATGTTTAAGCCAGTATACACAACCTGCATGCATGTTATGTTGCTGACAAAACCTTATTTTAGTTTTCTTGTTATTTTTTCCAGTCCCCTAATCTTTCAAAATCAAATGCGCAGGTGATACACACACCTCCAAATTCAATGTTTCGACTTATAACACAGTCATATTAATTTCTTGGTAAAAGCCATCTTCTTCATGGGACTATATTCCCTGGCGGAGATATACATCATCTTCTGTGTCGCTCTATGTTGGACTGGTTAAAGTTAATTTGAAAAACACCTAACAGCAAATAAAGACATTGTGTTTGCTTTGATGGATTACTTACCTAAAGCACATCTCAAGTCTCTACAAGTTGATTTTAATGAGGTACTGGAATGAACTGAAACCTTTGGCAGTCTGAAGAGTACAAAACAATTCCAAAATGTACCATTCCAGTGGTATATTTTGGTAAATGGTTGTCAGTAATGTAACGTGTATGTAGGTTGTATATATTGGGCTCAAACATGTATGGTCTCCGGTACTGCCCTTTAAATTTCAATAGCATGTTGACATCATTGTTGTTGAATTTAGCCACCTACAATCCTGGTAAGATACACCCATGAAGTGTGAGTCTAGCAACTGATTCTTTCACTTGCGGCCATGTTTCACGGTCTGTGGGTGTGGCCAGCTCAGACCTGATGCAGCTGGCCAATCAGAACAGCCCCTAAAGTATGAGCACATATTCTGCATTCCAGTCAAAGTCTGATGTCGGAATTTCCCAGTTGAAAATTCCGAGTTCTGACCTCCAAGCATTCCAGCCTCCATGATGCCAAAAAAATGCATGGCTGAATGCCAATAAATACTACAAGATAAATAAATTGAGTACTAAATGCTAACCAAACTAACTAAAGTAAGGTTAATATTTATTACAGGAGTGTTTGGTTGGATTGTGCTACAATAATATTATTCACAATGGATATTAAATATTTGTGCAGAAAAGTTTATTTTCTGAAGTTATTCACACTTGGCAATGGCAAACAGTTATTATATATTATAGGCCAGTCATCCTCAAAGTCCGGATCCCGGTCCAGATCCGGACCGAACCACAACTATCTCCTGACTCTGAGCAAATTATACTTCATATGTATTATTTGTATTATCTGCGAGACATCACTGCGACGCAACGAGTCAAAATTCTTCACTTTATAGTGAAACCAAATGTCCGACTGTTCCATTGTCCCTGTGAGAATGTCCTGTCATCTCCATGACAACGATGGCTTGACACGGCATTGGGCTCATTGTACCAATCCGACCCTGGCTTGACCAACTTTAATAAACGGACCTTTGTCTTATTGAAAATTTTCTCTCTGGACCTTTAACATTTGTATTTTTTGCTACATTTGCTACAGGCAGGTAACTTGACGATATATTTTGACCTTTTTATTTCAATGTCATGCAAGAAAAAAAGTATTCGGCTGTTAGCTGATTATTTTCATTCATAAATTCACTTCTACAGGCGTCGCCATGTTGAGCGATGTCGTCATCGCTGAAGTCAGGGTTTGGTCTGAGTTTCCAAGTCGGAGCTCCAACTTCAAGTACCATTCTAACGCATTTTTTTTTCAAGTAGGAAGTTGGAAAATTTGAGTTCTGAGTCGTCTGGAAACCAGCAATAGTCCTGGGTACTGTCATCACTGCGGTAACCAAGATGTCACTCATGTCTCGACTCATTGTTCAAACGCAGCAGCTTCCATGTTAATGCTATAAAAGCTTTGGCCTCCAGCGCTTTTCCAGTCAGCGAGAGCGAGGATTCGTGGCACGGAACCAGCTGACTGCTGTTCCCGTCCCAACGCTGGCGCCCGCTGGCAGCCGCCGCTCGTGCTTTGGAGGACCACCCTTGCCATGGTGAGTAATTCCCCTGTCATCTCTCCACACACCCAGAAGCTCAGCACTGCCTGGCATGGCTCCCCGTGCCCATTCTTACTCAACAGGATTAAGCTTGCTTAGTGTGAGCTCTCCGGGATCACCTATACTCCATATTGTGCGCTCACAATGCTGGCTCGCCAGTTTGGCTACAACAGCTTGTCATTTTCCTCCCCTCCTCTTCCACTTTGAGTCGGTTGCATATGAATGTCAGTTCCCCCGAGCAGGCAGAAGAGGATTGAGAGGTGGCAGAGGCCAATCGTATCCAGGCCCTAAATGGGAGATCTGAGTTCATTTGTCATGCTATGTATAATTTGGGATTAATTTGAATGCATTTAAAACATTGGGCTGGTTGTTTTTTTTTTTGTTTTTTTG
>VXCM01002559.1:0-44312 GCA_014773175.1 Lucifuga dentata
ATTAAAGGACCATACCAACCATTTTGCATGTTTGAACCTAATATATTCAATTTTCATACATGTAACATTCACAATCATTAACAATCATTTCTCAAAGCATACTACTGGAACGGTAAATTAAAAATGTTTTTCCTACCTTCCATACCTACATTGGTTTCAGTTCATTCTGGTACACTATTAAAATCAACTTGTTGATACTTGAAACGTTCTTGGGATAGGTAATCCATCATTGTGAACAAGACCTGTATTCAGGTTTTTTCAAAGTTTTGTAAATTTAGAGTTTAGGAACAATAAAAAGCATGGAGTGAATGTATGCCTCCACAGGGAAATATAGTCCCAAAAGAAGACCTGCATTTATTGAAAATTTAAACAATGTGGCTTCACAAGGTCGCATAACTATTAGCAGGTGAAACATTGATTTTTAAGGTGGGTGTATTGCTTGAATATTTGATTTTGAAAGATTAAGAGGTTTTACAAAATATCAGGAAAGCTGAAATGTGGTTTAATAATGATTGTCAGTAACATGTGTATGAAAATGGAATATATTTGGCTCAAATATGCAAAATGGGTGGTGGGGTCCTTTAAACATTCCTCATCCAATTTAGCCTAAAGCTGGTGGGAAGGCGGGGCCTGAACCCATGACATTTTGGTGCAGTTTCAGGGAGTTTTGGCAACAATGTAGCAATACAAAATTTTTGTCTTCAAATGTAATACATCAAAAAAAAAAAATCTGGCCTGTTTATCCCCACAATAGACTATTAATAGATGCAGTTTGGTGCATATCTAAACGAGGACACAGTGACATTTAGAGATGCTCAACAGTAACAAATAGTGCAGAAACGTGCAACAAGCACTAGTGTCTAGCTGAGATGATGCTGATTCAGCTTGCATCCATTTTCCTGCATATTTAATAGTTGCAGTGTTCATTTAGTTTCTTTCTCTTTAGGCCAGTATGTTATCAGAACAAGACTCATTTTGTCTGGAACCTCTGATGAGGAACCTTCTGGATACCTCAGGTATTGTTTTTGCATTTAAATTGTAAAAGCATTAAACTTGTTAAAGTCCGAACATTTAGTCTTCCTTTAGTTTTTAATTTGCAAAAATAAAACTAGCCTTGAACTGAGCAGTCAAGAGCTTCTAAATGTTAAAAAACATTAGGGTTATTAAAGGAACATACCGGCTGTTTTGCAGTTTGAGCCTAATATATTCAATTTTCATACAGCGTTACTGACAATCTGGAACAGTGAATTAATTAAAAAAAAAAAAAAAAAAAAANATTAAAATCAACTTGTTGATACTTGAAATGTTCTTGGGATAGGTAATCCATCATCGCAAACAAGAAGTGTATTCAGGTTTTTGGTTTTTTTTTTAAGTTGCGTAATTTTAGCATTTAAGCGCAATAAAAAGTGCGGAGTGATCTGAAAATGCTTCCTAGTGGTGCATTCAAGTGCTGTAGTGAAGAACTGACACTGATTTTTTTACTTCACCATTCCAGTATGCTTTGGGAAATGATTGTCAGTAACGTTACATGTATGAAACTTGAAAATATTAGGCTCAAACATGCAAAATAGATGGTATGGTCCTTTAAATACAGTTCTTAGCTGAGCTTCAGCTAATAAATACATGTCAACAGTATTTTGGATGTGCAAATATTCTTCAGTTAAAGACTAAAAGTCACAAAAACCATCACCAGGAAGACAATGTGTCTATTTAGATTTATTTGGACTGTAATCTCCATCCAGAACACACCGGCCTTTAAAATCAGCCCCTCCACATGGAGAGGCTTCCAAACGCATCGCATCAGCTCTTGCATTGGGGTTGGTATTAAGGATAACTGTGTTTTGCAAAAAAAAAAAAAAAAAAAAAAAAAGACATTGAGGGTTTATTTTTCTTTTTAAAAAAGTAGGAGCATTAGTCACATTAATACAGAAATAATAAACAAATGGCACATTGAATTCCTAATTTAAAAATAAAGTGGTGCTTGCTTGAGGAACTTTCTTATTGAGGAGACAGTTAAATAAATTACTACCATAAACGTTACATACAAATCTGGAGTAGTATATACAAAGGAGTTATTAGACAAACACACACATAAAAAAAAATCTACAATTTAAATTTTATGTTCAATAAAACAGCAGTATAACAGTATTTTACATAGCGGCGTTTGTGTGGGTCTGAGTGGTTTTGTGTGTGTGTGTGTGTGTGTGTGTGTGTGCCCTCTGCGCAGGTGCAGATGTACAGTATCAAATATCTGTTCTGCAGGCCTTCAGAGGTTTCACCTCCAAANGGGTAGGTTTGGGGGATGGGGGGGCAACTGTAACGTTAAATCGTGACTTTTGCAACCTTGTAAACTCCAGCTGAACTTCCTTTAACTCTCTAACGGACTGTAACATGTCCACGCTGAGTGGAACAGGCTCTGACGTCAAACACTGTCAAAAGAAACCGTGGACAGAGAACAAACCACAAGTAAGTGCAGGACTCCAAGATTCTCCAGACCTCCTCAAGACTCGGGGTGCTTTTCTTTAAATGGGACGCGGTGCAACGGGCTTGTTCACCTCCAAATCCACGAAAACCACGTTCCAGAGCGCTGCCTGAACGCACTGCGGCATCCCTGAACCGTTCGCCATGTTCCTCCATGATCATCTCTCACCTTCCCGATCTCCTTCCACAGCTCGTTTTAAAGTCGTTGCTACAAACACCGTCCACCCTTTTTCCTTCGGCATCCCTTAAAAAAATCTCAACGTTCATAGTGGTTGTATAGTTGCTGCTTAAACAAGCGCGGCGCCTCTTTGTAAACACTCGGTGAAGGTTCGGTTCTTCTGCTTTGTTCCGCAGCGCTGATTAACGGCTTCACAGTATACTGTCATCATCAACAAATCAACACTGAGCTCGTTCTGATGCGAAAATGAAAAAAAAAAAAAANAAAAAAAAAAGAAAAAAGAAAATCCTTCATGAACCGTCGAAGCCCCGCCCACATCGTCCCCACCTGCTGAATCTGTTTCCACGTTTCGGTAAATCAGCTACATCAGGCAGTGAGAAGTCAACGAAGGAGAGGCGAGACGTGAGGAATGGAAGGAAGCGTTTCCTGTCAGATCCGATGAGATCCGAGGCCTGTGTTCATCAGGGCTGCTTTGGTCCATCAACCCTTCTGTCGCCAACAGCTGGAATCCGACTGAAGCTCCTCCGTCATTTCCTCCCCGGAGTGTTTCAGAGGAGGAGGCGGGGTTAGTAAGAGGGAGGGGCGGTTGTGGTTTACAGGTGGAGGGTCGGGAAAGATCTTCATGCTGGTCCGAGCTGTGAGACGTCCGGCGTAATGTGTGTGACAACAAGGAGCGCGCTTCGGTGCGCGTCGATTTTGCGCACGTGGACGTCTGGCGCACGTAGCGGGCAGGTTGTCGGAGAGAAAGGAAGCTGCGGCGACTTATGAAACGACAGCAAGTGGTTCTTCGGGGATTTTTTTTATATATATATATGTATCTCTGTCTCTTGATTTTTCTTTAATTTTTCATTAAAAAAAACACTGAAACGTGACGTGGTTTTATTAGTTCAACACTAGACGCAGAACAGCCTTCAACGCGGAAAAGGCGCCTCGCTCCTCCCACGCCGCTCCCATCCTCCTGTGTGATTGGCTGGCAGGCGCGTCCGTTGGGAGGCCGAAACGCGCCCCGTTTTTTCCTTGCTGCTTTTCTCTCTTCTTTTTAAGAGTCCCCCTTCGCTTTAGGCGTCTGACAGGCAACTCTGAACGCTGTCCATCCACAGCTGCGCGTTCACACTGTCCTGAGCGCAGAAGTTGTACACGCGTTTGGTTGTCTTGAGCTGAAAGAATAGAGGAAAGAAATGTTAGATGTGTCAGTGTTGTTCATTATCATTTTTTTTTTAGAAATGTCATTTGGAACATCAAATTAGACGTATTCAGAGGCCACCAGGATAACCTCAGCAGTAGCTTCATCGTTAAAAGACCATGCCAGCAATTTTTCAAAACATACTACAGGAGTGGTACATTTTATTCAGTCAGGTTTCAGTTCAGTCATACGCTACTAAAAATCAACTTGTAGAGACGTAAAACGCGCGTGAGATAATCCATCACAGCAAACCAGACGTCGTTCTTATTTATTTTTTTTAAATCAAAGTTACTTAATGTAACCGATCAAACACAGAGCTGCAGGGAAAATAGTCCCAGGAGAAGACGGCTTTTACTGAGAAACAAAAAAAATGGCTATGCCTTCTACATTCTGACGTAGTTAGCAGGTGAAATATTGAATTATCACCTGAACGTTTGAGTTTTGAAAGATGAGGAGATTTGCAAAGTAACAGGAAAGCTAAAATATGGTTTTATGCTTTGGAAAATGGTTGTCAGTAACATAACGTGTATGCAGGTCGTATCTGTTGGGTTCAAACACTGCAAAATCGCCTGTAAGGTCCTTTACTTCTTAGCTAGGGTTTGACAGCAGCAAGCTAGACACGTGCTCATTCAGGAAACACTGACAGGAGCAACAAGTGGAAATTTTCAGAAGAACTGTCAGGGTTTTAGCCTCATATCAACATTTCGGTCTCATATTAATGGCATGGGTGGGGTTCAGACTCCATATGGAGATAACTGTGGGTAGCAGAGTGGGTTTGGAACTTGGGCAGGACTTTGCTTTGGTTTATCAGGCGCACGAAAGCACCGTGGAGCACACTCTTTAACCAGCAGAACACTGATTTCCACAACAAACTGATGTTCATCACATGATTACTGGCAAAATGTCCCTTTACATATGAAAGGCAGATGCTCACATCAAAGAAGGCTTTCTCCTCTATGTTTTTCGGCGCTCCCATGGTAGGTGTTCCCGGAATGACGGACTCCACGTCGGCCAGCTCAATCACGCCTTTACGCTCCTTGTCCTGCCGGCTCTCGTAGTATCTTAGCTGTGGAAAAAGACACAGTGTTAGAGAGAGGCTATGATGCTGTGATGCATCACCCTGACAGCTTCTTTGACCAACACCTCGGTCTGATTTTGTAAAAAAGTAATTTTCTTGATTAATCTGTTGGATTCAAAGCCACGTCTTCTTACCTGATGTTTGGTTTTATCCAGCACGAACCACCGTGGTTTCCATGGTTTCAGCAGCGCCCCTTTCTTGAACAGGATCCCTTCAAAACTCCTAAGGAGAAAATATCAAAACAACAATAAAGCTACATTTTAATGCAACACGTAGGCAGGCTGTATTTATTGGGCTTAGAGATGCAAAATCACTGGTATAGTCTTTTAAAATCCAAACGCAGCTTTCCTGCCAGTTGTAGAACATACAGTATAACAACATTTTAACATCAATATGTGTTTGTCAAATTACTTGTGATGTCTTTACTTTCAACAAATGAGACTCGCACGTTCATCAACCATTCAAAGTCAAGAACCACTGCCTCCTTTCAGGGCAGCGGGTACAGACCTGTTTTCACTCTCTGTGCTCTGGAACTGGCTGTAGAGGGTGCTGGTGTTCTGCCGACCAGCCACGGGCGTGGACGTGGCCCTGGCCTCGCATTCCAACGCGAGGTTGATGGAGGATCCCACGCCGCTCTCCTGCAGGTAAACGCCCTGCGAGCGCCGATGGTGGCTCAGGTTAGACGGCATCAACAGAGAGCTGGAGAACGACAGCTAGGAAGGAGGGAGGGACCGAGAAAAAGGAAATGATAAGCTAAGTGAGTTGACTGTTACAAAACACCCGTGGAGTAATTTTTAAGAAGTGATTCTATTAAAGGTCTAAAAGTCTTATGCTGAATTCACATGTTGACGGAAGGAAAAAAAAAACCCTGCTGGTCATTACAGCGGAATCTCTGTTAAATGTAGTGGCACGTTTCCATGGTAATTTGAGGATATAATTCAGTACTGGAGGATGCAATTTTGCAAATTGTAATAAGAAAAAAAAAAAACAGAAATGAAATGCTCTGGTTCTGGACGTTTTATATGCTTGTTCAGGATCAGGCACGCAGACTCACAGAGAGATTCAGGCGATATCACACAATTGATTTAAAGTTGTAATGACACATCTGAAAAGAGAGCCATTAAGTCCCCAGGAGAGAGGAGATGTTCTTAGCTGCATTCTACCTTTTGGCCACAAGTTGTCAGTGCAAGATGCTGCTATCATCTTATCCTTATTATTTGCAATCAGTCAAACTAACACTGGGGGGCGCAGTGAAGACAGCACAGGAAGTGAAAACAATGCACCAATGCTGACCTGAATGGACTCTGGTGAGGACAGGAGTTTCAGTGCGTGTGTGTGTGTGTGTGTGTGTGTGTGTGTGTGTGCACATGCTGGTCTCACCTTGCTCTCCAGTTTGGTTTCAGTCCTCTGGGTGGTCTTGATTTTATCCCATGTGTCCTTCCACTTCTCTGATGGCTGACCTAGCTCCACCTCCAGACTCTGCAGGTCCTGTAAGTCACACACACACATTACAACTTAGGCGTGAGGTCATCTACAGCATGTGGCATAATCCACGTTCAATAAATGTATCCTAATCATGAGAAAAGTTGTAATCAGTGGGTTGGTGTGTTTTTTTGAAAGCCCACCTGTAGAAGTTTGGTGATGGCGTCGGGCACCACCTTGTTGAGGTTGTCATAGCAAGGCCACACGATGCGGCGCTGTGATTTGGGGCCACTAGTATCAGGTTTCTCAGGCGTCTCCTCCGCCAGCCGCTCCTGCCGGCCCCGCACCAGTTCCCAGTCATAGGAGGGGCCCTCTGACAGCGTCTCCTCCATGTAGAAGTCCCACACCTTCAGGTTGGAGATGAAGGTGTAGGGCCGCAGCACCTGGAAGAGATTACGACTCATATTAAACTCAAAAACCTGACATGATGTATGTGTTATAAATCAGACAAATCATTTATTTAAAGGACCATACTGGGTGGTTTTGCATGTTTGAGCCCATTATATACAACCTGCATCCATGTTTCATTACTGACAGCCATTTTCCAAAACATGCTGCTGAAGCAGTAAATGTTAGCATTGTTTTTCCTACCTTCCAGACTACCATTGGTTTCATTTCATTTCAGTACGCTATTAAAATCAATTTGTACAGACTTGAGATGTGCTTGAGATAAGTAATCCATCATAGCAAACAAAACCGTTAAATTTTTTATCAAAGTAACTTTATTTAACCGGTCCATTGTGGAGCTGCACGGAAGAAAATGTATGTCTCCGCCAGGGAATATAGTCCCAGGAGAAGACGGCTTTTGCTGAGAAATTAAAAATGACTGTCCCTTCTACATTCCGACACACGTTAGCAGGTGAAACATTGAATGTTAAGGTGGGTGCATCACCTGAACATTTCATTTTGAAAGATTGATGGATTTGGCAAAATGACAGGAAAACTGAAATACAGTTTTATGGCTTGGAAATTGGCTGTCAGTAACGTAAGGGTTAGTATTTATTTGGCTTAAATATGCAAAATCACTGGTATGGTCCTTTAAGTGTGGAAATAGAGCCAAAAACTGAGCAGATAAGCTCAGTTTGGCGTGTGTGTGTGTGTGTGTGAGAGATGATCTCACCTCCTCGTCCTCAGGAGAAAACATGTAATTGTAGAAGATGGGTGTTTTCTTGTTGAGTCTGTCGATGTAGTCCCACACAGACTTGCACACCTGTGGGCTTTTCCTCTCCCCTTTCTCCTCATAAAGCACACCTGCACAAACGGGAGGAAAAAGGCCTCATCAGTACACCAGACTTCGTACCCAAACTGATAAAGGTGTAGAACTGGTACCAACCCGAAACTGGGACTTACCCAGTTCGATGCGTTCGTAGTCGGAGTCGAGCAGGAAGGTACGGAAGCGGTTGGACACGTAGTGGTAGGCCAAGAACTTCAGGTAGTACTGGCTGAACTCAAACTCCATGGGGAACTGAAGGTGGATCTGAGGGTGGATGCACAGACAGTAGAGGTCAGTGTTATGCTAAAAATAAAGACTGGCCAAAGTTAAAGGACCATACCAGTGATTTTGCACAGTTGCACCCAATAAATACTTTCACACATGTTACGTTACTGCCAACCATGTTCCAAAACGTACTACTGAGGTGGTGAATATTAGAATAGTTTTTGCCGTTGGTTTCAGTTCATTCCACTATGCTATTAATATATTATATTAATTTTAATGTTTTAACACGGATTCAATGTGGAGCGAAAGGAGGGAAAGATGGCCTTTTACAGAGAAACTAAAACAATTGTGCACTCTACAATCATGTGCAAGTGCTAGCAGGCGAAACATTGAAATTTAAGGTGGGGGGGGNGGGGGGGGGGGTAATCACCTGAACATTTGATGGTGAAAGATTAGGGGATTCTACAAAATAAAATACGGTTTTGTTTTGCAAAGTAACAAAATGGGCAGTGTTTATTGGGCTCAAACATACAAAATCACCGGTATGGTTCTTTAAGTGAAGAGAAGGGAGAAAAAGCCTTTCCACAGAGCTATCTATCATTACTTTGTAAATAATGTACATATAATCTAAACATTATTACATTCAGTAGTACATTTTCTTTCTTTAAAGCCCAGTCCTGAACAGAGTGGACATGTTTAATAATAGCTCAGATATTACGGACAGAAGAATATTTAGGGGTTATAAATCTCAAAGACCGATGAAACTGAGTTGGCAGCCACATCCTGCGTGATAAGACCGTAGAATGCACGTCATGGAACTAGCAAAACAGGAAATGAAGTCAGACTCACTAAACACATTCAGACACATATAGCACTGTAAACAGATAAACAGATATCTGATAGGCAAACACCAGCTGATAGCATCACTCCTTATATCCTTCCTCAATACATAACTTTGTACTTTTTAATGACCAAATTTGAGGAGTCTTCGCCAAGAATGTTTGTGATTTTATTACTTTCATAGCGCAATATTTTTTTTCGTTCTTCCATTTTTAGATTAGGGTAACAGGGTTGTATGTATTGGGCTCAAACATGTAAAACCATTGGTATGCTCCTTTAAGGCCTCATGACAGCATCTTCCCTGTGGCACTTGAGAAATGCTCAGGATCCCTGCCAGCTGACCTCTGACCTCCCCGTGGGGATTATTACACTTAAAACAAGAAGGAAAGAACAGGCAGACGCACCTGGTGCACGCAGTCGAGGAACTGCAGGAAGATGGGCGTGAAGCCGCTGCTCTGGCTCGCCAGCGTCTGCGCTCCTCGGTGGCTGAATCTATGACCGAAGGACAGCCACTCCTTCTCCACCAGCAGCCGGAAGCCATCGAAGGTCCTGTAGTATGGGTCGGACAGCAGCTGGACTAGCGACACCACCTGCAGACGCACACAACATGCACGAGTATTCAGGTTTGACCTCGTGCACGCTGCTAAAGCGCAGAGATGAGGCGGATCAAACGGCTTTGCGGAGGTTTTGTATGGAAGTCAAACCTGTGTGGTGACGTCCCAGCCGTCCTCCAGGCTGACCATGACCGACGAGCCCGTGTCCAGAAGCTCAACTACCAGGACAGACACCTGCAGAACCCTGTGCAACTGCAGACACACATACACACACGGACAGGATAAACAGCGCTCAAGTTCAAAAACAATTCACACATATACCTGCACACAGATACACACACTAGTAGGAATCAGAGAGCACTCACTAGAGCCATCCATTCAGAATCCTCCAGGCAGCGTAGGAAGGTCATGTTGGGGTCAGAGGCCGGCAAGCTCGGCACACAGGCCTTCATCAGCTTCTTGAAGCTGTTCTTCACCTGCCGCACATCGCACACTTCAATAGGAACCACCTCCCACTGCTGGAACGAGTCCTGCTTCCCTCCCTGAACACAAAGAAACAACGCCAGACCTTATTATTCAACAGGTCCTTTCAAAGAACACATTCATTCACTTCCTGCACTTTTTCCTTTTTAGTTATTTCTTACTGTCTTCCATTATGAAACAATAAATGAAGACATGACCCTTCCACACAAAACCCTAAATGAGAACAACCTTACTTTAGAATCGATTTTGTTTTAGCCCACATTTAGTCAGCATTTTTCACGCTCATAAAAACACACCAGAGTGGATACATCATCATGTTTACACAAGCAATCAACACTTTAGGATTCAGCCCTCATGGTGTGGACATGGCCTTAATAAGGTTTGGCGTTGGGTGCGCTCTTTTTTTTCATGCAGCTTGCAGGTGATGCTTTGCTTCTATGAGTGTGACATGAGGAACTGAGACATCCCCAAGTTTTTACCCGAGTATGACAAGGGTCATACTCAAAACACCTGAACCAAAGCTCATTTCCTGTCTCTAACATTTATCAACTCTGAGCCCTGCTGGTCACCTTAAGTTGGGCCTTGTCTCCGATAATGTAGAGGTAGGCCTTCTGCTGACGGAGGAACAGCGCCTCGCTCGGCCCTCCATTGGACTGTGGAGATTCTTTCCCTGCCAGACGAGTCCCCACATCTGGGTTGTAGGCACTTAGACGCCCGCTGCCCCGGATACTGCCCCATTTACCTGGATTACACACACACACACACACACACACACACACACACACACACACACAAACAAGACAAACTGGAGTCTTTATTGGATCCATGAGCTGAATTTGTAGCACATTTAATCAAACTTTAAGTGGAAATGTTTTCCAAGTGTGTGTATCTGCATACCGTGTGATGTAAACTGCTACTGAACCCAACAGCCATGCTGCTAATCAAGGCAACAGAGATTTAACACAACTCATGTTTCCAAGATCTAACTTGATAGCGCCATTATGCTGAAACAGCATTGGCATTTCCAAAGTCTTTTTTCACATTAAAAACAGACAGAAATAATCAGACAGGCAGACAGACAGCAGGCAGGACGGCAGACAGCAGAGCTCCTGCGGCAGCATGCAGACATGAGCAGCGGCTCTGATAAACACAAGCAAAATCTACAGACCATTAGTCCTGAGAGGCAGCAGACTATCGCTGACGACGCCAGACACACTGACGCTACTGTTAAAGAGACCTCATTGGTTAGACACGAGTGGAGGGGGCCGTGGCCTACTGTACCTCTAGGAGGGTTCCTGGCCTTGCCTGACACTTTGGGCTGAGAGAGGGAGATGACCCTCGCCCTTTGACCCAGAGCTAAGGTCAAATGACAGAGATGGCCTGTTAACCAACAGTGCCCACAGAATGGAACATATGGTTTCACTCATCACGTGCACGCATGTGCACACAGCACTATCTCACCTCCTCGGCTGAAGGTTCCCGACACGTCCTCCTTGGTGCCCATCACCTGTTTCATCAGGGCTCCGATCTTCGGCTGCCTTAGCTTATCTGACGAGTCTGTGGACAGAAGCAACGATCAGCTTTGTGACTTCAGGGTTTACACACCAAAACACTGTGCTGAAGCACCACGGGCTGTATTTAAAGGAGTATACCAGTGACTGTGCATGTTTGAGCCCAATAAATACAAGCTACATACACATTACATTACTGACAACCATTTTCCAAAACATATTACTGGGGCAGTTCATTTTAGATATGTTTTTCCTACCTTAGACTGCCACTGGTTTCAGTTAATTAATTTAATTTTAATTTAATTTCAGTTAACATATAAACACGTCAGAGTTTGGTGCTTTAATTGACCCACCGGACGTGTTCATGTGTGCGGAGGTGAAGCCGCTGAGCGTGTTCCTGCCGCTGTTCTCGCTGTAGGACGGCATGGAGCTGATGATGGCCTGCAGGTATTTCTCCTGCTCCAGACTGGTGGAGTCTGCTTGCGATGGTACTGCACACAGGTGAAAAACATGATCCAAGTATATTTCAGCAAACAGCATAAAACACAAAAACATTACAATGAGAATTTATTATTTTTATTGGGGTTTTTTTTGGGTTTTTTTTTACCTGATGTGGAGGCGTTGGGGGACTTGAAGAAGCCCACCACCCCCTTAGCGTGGAGTCCTGCGGAGCGCAGCAGCACGGCTTTCGTTCGGGAATTCCTCCAGCAAACCACAGGGAAGCGGTTCTGCCGATAGCAGCGGCAGATTCGCTGGATTGTCGAGTCTGGGATGCTCTGAGGCACAATCAGCAGGCCAGGATAACTTTGACACAAACACACACATACACACACACACAGTATTAAACAATGAACGGATACACCACCATGTCTCGCTTTTCATCAACCAATCTTCCAGTTGTGCTCTCACCTTCTGCAGACCGTGTACATGCGATTGACGGTGGAAATCCGGAAAGGCTCATTCTTGGAGCGGGTTAAGCTGTTACTGAGCGTGCCCAGACCCAAGCGCTGGTAGTCACGGCAACAGGCACGCTCCACCACATTGCTCATTGTCTGTCTGTCCGAAGAGCGCATGGTGGAGGACAGGGTGAGCGCGTTCTGGTCCACCTCCTCTGATACTGTGAGGGAGCAACAAACGGGAGATCACGGCACGGCAATACATTCTGTGATATTCCTGCTACGTGTGCTTTGTGGATTTCTCTCTTAATTTCCCAATTTCCCCTGAAATTAATCAAAGTTTGTGGCTTTTGAGGTCTGGAACAGAAATATTCATGGAATTGCAAGTTTCAATTAACCAAAGACTAATTTACCAGCTGAATATTAATGGAATCAGTGACAATATTTCAAAATGGTGAGAAAACTGAATGAATTATTGCCCTTATGATACCTGAGATCTCATCCTCATCCAGCTCGGACTGCAAGCTGCTCCTGTTCTCCCACGTCGGAGGAGAATACTTCTTCCTGGTCACATACTGTCGACCGATGGTCCGCTTGGCAGTTTTCACCAGGTTTTTGGAAAGCGTCCTGATGGGGGGAGGAGGAAAAACAGACAAAAACAGTTGTGCATTTAAAACAAAGAAACAAAAACAAAACAAAAATCACTATGCTGATTCATTAGTATTCGTCAGTTAAAGTCACATGACATCCACTTCCTGTTGGGTCTTTTCAGTACAAATGTGCATTTAATCCTTGAAGCAGCAACAAGCCACAAAACTGACTGGAATTTGTGTCAAATCTACAGGCGTGAATTCATTGGTGTGCTGCTGGTTAGAATTCCATGGGTCAGGATCAGTATTAATGTCTCTGAATGGTGTTTTTCTGTCAGGATGGAGCGCACATACACATGCACACACACACACATACTCAGACACAAAGTGCTGAGACAGGAAAAAAATGGTCACCACATTTTCCACTGTTGAATTATTCATGCTCCTTTCATTCTCTAGAAAAGAAAAGAAAAAGAGGAGGGGTGTGTGTGTGTGTGTGTGTGTGTGTGTGTGTGTGTGTGTGCGCTACTCTGTTCACTCGACTTGTATGAATGTGGACGGTTCTTTACTTGAGGGACTGGTTCTTGTCCTTGGCTTTGTGCTCCACCACCATCTTGCCGCACTGGCCCACAGTGAAAGCGAACGTGCCCTGGACGTGCTGAGGGTAACGCAGCTTGTGCATGTGCTTCCTGAAAATCTCGGCCAGGTCCGACACCACCTCCTCGTCAAACGCGATCTTCATCAACTACAGGCAGACAAGAAGACAAAATCATGAGCTCCAGGCAGCAGATTGGTCTGATTGTCCTGCAGGTTTCAGCGTAGAGGCTCATCAATACACAGTATCGGGTATTCATTCAGGTTGTATTGTATATCTTGGGCTCAAACATACAAAATGACTGGTATACTCCTTTAAGACTTCTTAAGAATCAGGAGCAAAAAAGAGATCTAACAGAACAAAACGCTAGATAGGAGGGCCTGGATTTGATACAGGAGAAGAATGGAAGAGAACCTGGAAGGTGCAGGATCGGAGCTGTAGTCCCTCCTGGACGTACTGGTCCATCGGTAACGTGACTGAGAGCCTCTTCTCTTTGGTCAGAGAAGCGATGGGGAAGGAGCGAGTCACCACCTGCTCTCCCACTACCACACCAACAGAGAGACAGTGAGTAAGAACCACACCCACACGAACTTTCTCTGCCCTTTCCATTTTGCATAGGATCCTTGTGTGTGCGTGTATTCGTGTCATCTCTCACCCAGAGGATCAGTGGGTGTGCCTTTGAATATTAGGCGGTAGGTGGTGAGAAACATGGCGCCCTCAGCTGGGAGCAGAGTTGGACCTCCCATCAGCCCTGTGGCCTCCTCACGGCCATCAGAGATCAGGTGGACCCGCATGCCGTCCATCACCAGCTCCTCTCCTGGTAAAAGAATCGGCCTCAGCAGCTTGGGCTGGGGAGAGAGGGGAGAGGGGGTTAATGAAGGCTGCTGTATGTATTGGGCTCAAAACAACCAAAATCATTGGTGTGCTCCTTTAAGGTGCCTGATATTCCAGTAGGAAGTCTGGTTAGTGTACAGGCTAGTCACTGACACAATGAGAATGACAAAAAACAAAAAATCTACAACTTCAACAACCACGCCACTCATCATGGCTTCATGCCTTCAAAACCATGCTGATGATACTGGCTGAACGAGCTGCACTGTCCAATCAGGTTCTTACTTTGGACATCAAAACTACAGAGGTTGAACTTAAAAAAAATCATGTAACATAACACGGGTTAGAAAAGCTGGATTGGTGGAATCTTTGCCAGGACAATTTTACAGCCAGGAAAATATATACAAAAATGCACTTTAGGATAAATTATCACTCATTTTGATGTGTGTATTGAGATGTTCATTTCATATTCATAAAAAAAAAATACTATAAATACTTTAAGCTGAATTTGGATCCATTCCCAAAGGAAGAGGAACGTACAGCAATATGCAGAGCATGAAGAGTAAAGCTCCCTTTGTCAGGCAAACTTCTAGGCTCTCACATCACTTCCTGTCTCCCAGTGACGCATGAAGAGCTTCCTGAGGAACTTTCCCTCTGACAGCAAATTAATTACAGGTTTGGTAACCTGTTTCATAATCTCTTATACAACAAATGCAATGCAAATCCACATTTGTGCTGCAGTCACGCAGCACAAACGCGGCTTCCTTTCCTTTGCAGTCATTTTGCTGCTGATGGCTGGGAGAATTCGGAGAGAAACCTACTTGCAGGAATTTAACAAAGGAAGGGGAACGGAATGTATTTATTCCTAAAAAAAAAAAAAAAAANAAAAAAAAAAAAAAAAAGTCATGTGGAGCTCAGCTTTCCCACCGGCCCTCTCCAACACACTGCAAAGTAGGAGTCACGACACCCTTCAGACTGAAGGCACGCAGTCAGCAGGACCTCAGGGAACAGCAGCAACAACAACCAGGCTGAGCTCCCTGAGGCCTCGGGAGACAAAATGCAGGAAAAGAGGCAGAAATCAACCAGCATGCACCGCTCAGGCGTGCTGTGAGCCACACATTCTGTCTCTGCTGGACAGACGTACCTGCCGTGACACTGTGGGCCTGAGTGGGAGTAATTGGTGGAGAGGGGGTTGGGCAGGGCTGGCTGGGGTTCTGCATGGCCTTTGTCCAGTAGAACGTAAAAATAGGAATTGGTTACCTTTTGGATCGGCGGCAGTCGCTTACTTTCCCTGTGGACTGCGTCCAGCGTCTCGATGTGCATCTGGACAATATCTGCAGGGACACATGAACAGCGGGATGAGGATGAAGGAAGAGAGAGATTTTCCCAGAGTTGGCATTATCGTGGTGTGTCCCATACCTGGTATCATGGTGTGGAGTGCCTTAAGGTGCTCGTTGGTCACACCGCTCTCATTACATACTTTGTCTACAAAGCGGTTGATAAAGCGCACCACAGAGTTGGCCATGTCTGAGCTCTCGGCATCTTCAAAGCCACTCTCTGTGTCATAGCTCTCTGCCATGCTGCCTGCAATACTACAAAACAAAAAAAAACCCATCATCTTCAGCCTTTATGTTCACAGTAAAACCGAGACGTGCTCGCTTCATAGTATGTATACTGAACAAAGCTGTGTCTGAGGTTAGCATCCCTGTGCGCAACAGGTACAAAAGTTTTAGTTTTATTCCATTTTTCACTCGACACTGAAGGGTTTGACTCAAAAGATGTCCATTTAGGGTTTGGCAATATGATCTAAAATTTATATCATGATATATTTACAATTTTGGACAATAATGATATAACAAACAGGGCTACAGCTTGATTCATAGTTAGCTCTCCATGTCACCATTTCTTTAACTTCTCCCATGCAAAGATGTGTTTGCTTTGGTGTAAAAGAAACGTGTACAATCACACATATTGTAATTGGCCAATCGGTGACGCTGTTAAAATTTGGGAAGTTATGCCAATGTTCATGGTCATGTGCTTGTTACCTGTTGGTGACGTAGCTGTTACTAACACTCTCCACGTCAGCAAGGCCAGAGCTGCGCAGCAGGCGGTTTTTGCTGGTGTCCAGCGGCAGCAGCAGGTAGCTCATCCTGTTGGCGTAGTGGATGGCCTGGCTGAACACCGTGCTCTCCTCCTTCTGCACACGCTCTGTCTGCATTTCTTTGCTGAGCGTAGGCCAGAGCCGGCTCTGCTCAGATGCCAACTCCAGGGCGCTGATTTCCCGGCCGCTGCCTGACCTGTCCTGCTGCTCCTGAAACCAGGGAAAAGGAGGTTAATTAAAGATTAATGAAGCCAAGACGAAACCAACACTCTTATTTCTCTTTTCAGCTGTGGTGGGTATGGCTGCTCATGCTTCTTCTCTTTATTCCAAATGAATCTCTTAATGCATCAACATCAAGTAAACTCCCTCAGCACAATCCGGTAGCATGTTTGACACAGATGAGCACAGTATGGGTGCTTACAGTGTTGTTTTGTTGCTCCCCTTCCTCTGTCTCTAGGTACAATGATCTGATGTGGCTCTGGACATCGCTGTAGAACATGGATTCCCAGAACTGCATGGTGGTCCAGACCATGTGCTCTTGTACGCAGCTGTAGGCAAACTGAGTGATGCCTGCACCCAGTTTCTATCAGACAAAGAGAAGGAGACGTGGTTTTATGGGAGAGACTGGTCACTTATGCACTTTTCTGCCTGAAGATTCTCAGTTTGAGCAAACTCCTCCCCCTCAGTGAACTGTCAAACCATGTGGAAATACTGGACTCCTATTGGCTTTGTGGGGTCTGTTGCACAAATGAACTTACTCTGCAGAAGGCTGTAACCAAGGGAAGGAGAGCAGCAGCAATACCGTGTTCATCTATGTGTGAACAGTCCTGAAAAGAAACAAATAAGCAAAAAGATGCAAAAAAGAAATGTACAGACTTAGAAGACATCTCTTCTAATGTGAACATGAAGTATAGTACAGTATTCTCTTTGTGCTGTATTTTGAACTGTAAACCTTTAAACTGTAGGAATCTCTCAAGAACTGGAATTTAAGTGGAGACCACAACTCCCTAGTGGTCAAAAGTCAATTATTGAAGCTTCAAAAGTTTGTTAAAAGTATTCTAGAGTTTTCAGGCTCACCTGTAAGGTGCAGTTCATCATACGAACAATGTAGTCGAACTGCTGGTCATCCAGCACAGCTCGGTTCTGCAGGACATGCAGATTGAGCTCCTGTGTCAAACACACCCGGGCTGCTCTACCCTTTAGTGCCCGCAGTACAGCTGGCATTAACTGGAGGGAGATAAAGTCTTGATCACAACCACAATTACTTTAAAAATGATTCCAAATTCACCAAAAATCAGAGGGAGTTTTGCTGATTTATTTATACCTATATATGTAGACAATGTGAGAAAACTCTTCATATTCAGCAAACTGTAGAAAGTTTGCTCAACATACATTTTAATTATGCAAGGAACTTGTTACCTTCTTGGCCTCCAGCATCTTGTTCTCAAAGATGTACATGATGCAGTTCCTGACCACCTCCAGCCTCCGGGCGCTGTTCGCCATAACGTTGCAATTCTTGTCCACTATGTCGCCTGTGGAGACAGAGAAATCATCAGAGACCCATGCATTACTGCAGTAGTCTAAAATAGCCTAAAATAACAATATTTTAGTCCCTCAACCTTCTTCTAATTACCCCTCAGCTCACCCAGTGCAGGTCCAGAGGGCACCATGCTCTTGACTTCTGCCTTGACAACAGGTGGTGCAGTCTTGAGCTTGGCGGCGGCGTGGTCGATGAAAAGCTGCACTGCGACGTCATCCAGCAGAGGGAAAGGCGACTTGTTTTGTAACTTGCTCTGTCCGTTTGTTTCTGAAGGCCGCTGAATTTTGTGCATTGCCACTGCCGGGTAAGGATTCTCCTAAAAGGTACAAACAAAAGAGGAATAATGATGAGGCATAGAAAGAGGACAATGGAATTCGACAAAAAAAAAAAAAAAANAAAAAAAAAAAAAAAAAAGTTATTGGGGGGACATGCATCACGGCAACCATTTAATATGATATGATAACAGAATGAGCGAAACAAATTAAAAGGAGAACAAAAGATTGGGTGAGAGAAACAGGGAGGAGTAACAGGAAAGTGTCAGAATAAGGGACAAGTAATAAGTATAACTTGAGAAACGTTATACGCCATTTATTTCATGAGGGAATGTACATTTTTGAAGAGTTGTTCAGCCAGCTCCTTGATGTGGTTCATGACTTTGTGGGGACACATCTCCTCTTGCTGTATCCGCTCCACCTCATTGGCCACCAGCTATGAAAACAAGAAAACGAAGCCTGGTTACCTTAATATGCTACACCTTTCTTTCTTTCTCAGGGAAAAGTATGTGGTGCTAAAGGACTCACGTCATCAAACAGGTCAATGGCCCTGTAGGGAGGCCCTCTCTCCGACACAAAGCCTGCAAACGCCATGCCATCCAAAACTTTAATGAGGAAGTCATCTTCTGCCAGGGCCCTCTGACCCAGGAAGGCAGCCTGAGGAAACACGATTTTGCACAAATCTGATAATGTTCTCAGCCTGGAGTTGAAACATTCTTTCATTCACTCTCACCCTCTAAAACACATAAATGTTTCTGAGCTTAAATCTCGGGGACTTCACAATTAATAATTATTTAATTCATAATTCATTTCAAAATGAACAAGCCAAATGTTAATGTTTTAGAGGCTGAACTCATCTGATCATCTGTGATCATATACAGTGTTATTCATATGGTGAGATCAGATGCCTTCTGGTACCTTGTGGAAGCGGATCACTGGCTCAGGATGAATACGAATGATGTGCAAACACCAGCGATAACCCTGGAAGAGTCGAGCAAACAGCCACAGGAAAACTGCTCGAATCTCCTTATCCTGAAACACATACGAGAGCCAAGTTGAAGCCCAAACACACAAGATAATATAACGAGGGACTGAACTAAATTACAGTTCTACGTTTTGTAAAATGGTTGGCAGTAATGTAACGTAACATGTACGCGGGTGGAATTTATTGGGCTCAAACATGCAAAACAACCGGCACGGTCCTTAACAGGGCTTTTGCCTCACTCTGAACAGGTATAAACACATTTGCTTTCTGACATGGCTTCGTATGAAGCACACTGAGGTCTTAACACAGCTGACTGAGCATCGGTCTTACCTGGATCTTGGGTGCAGATGGTTGCGTGGATGATGGGGGAAAGGCATGATCTGCTACTTCCAGCTCTGGATCCAACACCTGCAAAAACAAAATGAATCCACCATCATTTACTATCCAGCTACCTCGAATAAAAGAAACAAGTCATGCATATTTATCGAGCAAAGAGATCCTATCAATTCCATTCATGTACAACTGACTCCATATGTTTGCCTTAATCAAACGACAACACCTACTTCCTTGGATTTGCTGCTGATGAACATTTTTTTAACTGTAGGTGGTTCATTTAGTCACAGCGGATATCATTCCTCATGCTAAATAATACAGCTAGTTCTTTTATTTATACATACGTGTACTGCATTTTTTATGTCTATAGTAAAGGCCATGCTTCATTTTCAGTTTGTTGTCGTCCTGTCAATGATCAATGTGGGTCATCGCTTTTCTAAATATTACCATCAAGAGCACTGATCAGCAGTTCACTGCAAATATTATGTCTTTAGAGAACATTATTTTCTCAAAAAAGGAGCGATAACCTGATGCAATCAACTAACATCTGACCCTGAAACCATCAGAGTGACGTCCATGAAGGGAAAATACATTCACCTGATTGGAAGGAGAGCAGAGCAGCTTAGTCCTGGTTCACCATTGCTGCCCAACAATCTACAGCATCATCATTGGTAAGACCATCAAACCAGCCAAAGCAGCTTCTACCTTCACCAGGGAACATTTCCAGACCACTGAACTAATTAAAACCCTGTTAGTCAAAACCCTTCTGATCAGTTTTCCAGCTCTGCAATTATCTCCTCCTGTGCTGGTTTGGCAATCTGTGAGATCGATGGACAGGCTGGGTCATTTCTCCTCCACCCAACCAAAATCCCCCAAAAACTTAGCAGGTTATAATCCATGAGCTCAGAAAGAGGGTCCTCCCCAAATAACTCTGCACTGATGTTAGAGGTACAGTCTGTCCAAGGAATGGCACAAAAGCCAGACAACGCACAGAGATTCTCACATGTATTAGTGTGCACGCCCATAAACACACAGCTCTGCTGGCTGAGGATGACACAGTGAACGCCTCTCTGAATAATACAACTTGTTTCCAGCGTGACTCTCTCATTTCGCCATGACACATAAGAGTCTTCAGGTTATAAATCACTAACACATACAGAGAAACAGTGCTGCACACAAAAACAGGGATGATCTCTAGATTTTACAATAAAATCACGATACTTTAGATTTTTTGTAATGTTGTACAGCTTTCCTTTCATTTGGTAGATGCTACTCCAGAGAGATTTACTGCAGGTTAGTAACGGGGGGTTGAGTATCTTGTTTGTGGACATTTTATCACATTGATAATAGACACACACACACTTTGTCACACTTCTGTCACACCTCCAGATGCAGGATGCAGGGTCTAGTTATTTGAAGGGCACTTTAATGACAGATATGCAGATAGTTTGGGTTTGAAGAGGCCACACCCATTAATGTGGATGAAAGCAAAAACACTTCACATGTTGAAGGTCTTCCATACACACATTGTTTTCAGGACATGTGCTACAAATTTGCCATCCTGTGAAGTGCCACTCAGTAGAAAAATGCTTGAATCTCATCTTTTGGGCAGCGACAGGCTGCTTAAACCAGCGGCTTTACGCACACAGAACACACACGGCACATTTGAGTTTAGACACAGAAATAAAAGTGTAGTCTCTGCCAGACAAACCAGCCTCTCCCTCTGCTTCAGTGACATCAGGACAAATATTCCAGCCCTGCATTACTGGCCAGAAGAAGGAAAAACAGCCCACGTGCTAAGAGTGTATCAGTCATTTACTAGATTAATATGCTGGTACAATGACATTACTATGAATGAATCACCATGTTTTTACACGTGACTGATCATAATAACTACAATCACAACAGTATTTGCAGGAAAGCATGACTTGGGCATAAGGACTGTGCTATATCATATCGTTCATGATAATACCTGAAAATCTTTTTACGTGGTAAACATTTGTCAAATTACAATATTGATGATATTGCTGTATGATGATGTGTTGGTTGATTTTCACATCATGTGTGATAGGAGGAAACAAAACAAGCGCACCATAAAGTAGCATGGTCAGCGCCTGATGAATTCATTCATAAAGAGGGAGCTACTTCTGTTGTTTAGAAATGGTTTGGCTACAAGGACAACTGGCTAACTGGCAAAGGTGGGAACACAACAGATGTATTTCTTCACCAAGGGCAGAAACACCAGATGAATACCAAGAATGTCAAAAGTCAGATAAGGAGGAGAGCCAGGCGGGCAGGTGATTTGAGACCCAAAACAAGCAGAAAGCGATGCACACTCAGTCAAGCATCACTGGTTAGCTGGTTGTACTTCATGTGACAGAAAAAGCTAATTTAACATGTGACTACATATCAACATACTTTACTTACATAATGATTTACAGCATATTGTTGAAGATAGATTACTGAACAAATTATCATTAACCTGAGGCAAATCTGCAATCCAGATATCAACCCAACCCACAAATGTTTTACCAGCCCACGTTGTTGTAAAAGATGTGTAAACACTGCAATCAAATAGAAGCCGCATAAAAAAGAAACAATTGTGTCATATCATAATAGATGATAATATCAGTAAGGAAGCTGGCAAATCATTTGTGTACACACTAAATATAATAACAGGTCTCAGAATGATCTGGCATTGTCTTACTGGAAGGAGGGAAGTTACACAGTGAAATGATGTGAGCTGGCATCTCTCTGAGTCAGCCAAAGCACTGTACTGAAATTAAAAACTAAAATGCAACCAATCAAAGAATGAAAACACAATAACCTAGAATAAAAATAAAACTGACTAATCCACGTGTAAAACAAATGAAATGCTAAAAAAAATTAGTTTTGTTTGTCTTCAGTGTGAAAAAAAACAAACATTATTTTTAGGGCAGACAATTTTGAAACTAGTCTCAGCTCCTTGTGAAAAAGGAGTCGAGATGCGTGGGCTCAAACATGCAAAACCACAGGTATGGTCCTTTAAGACTGTAGCCAAAGAACTACGCACTTGAAAACAGTTTATAAAGCAAACCCAATCTGAAATAAAAACTAAAAACAAAAAGCAAATAAAAAGTAACTCCAATATCAGAAGCAGGATACAAAACAAACTCGAAGAGCTTCCTGGCAAACACAATCCAAACCAAACAAAACTCCACAGTGGTATTTATTACACGGGAGAAACCACCCACTGGATTTCATAGGATTTCCTTGTATTGAGTACTGTGTTGTAGCTGTAGTGTGTTGTAGCTGTGGTGTGTTATAGCTGTGGCGTGTTGTAGCTGTAGTGTGTTGTAGCTGTGGTGTGTTATAGCTGTGGTGTGTTGTAGCTGTAGTGTGCTGTAGCTGTAACATGATGTATCTGTAGGGTGTTGTAGCTGTAGAGTGTTGTAGCTGTAGCGTGTTGTAGCTGTAGCGTGGGCGTGTCTGGCTCTTACCATGGACAGCGCAGTCTGGGTCTGCTGGAGAAGCGGTTCAGGCAGCAAGGAAATGTGGACGCACTCTGGGATGGTCACTGTTCCACCATCCAGGTCAGCAATGATCACATCCAACTGAGGACAAACACACACACACACACACAAACACACAGTCGTGAGACAGTTGCTGAAGCAGTATGTTACAGGCTAATTACAGCAACTGAAAGACAAACGTTGCTACAGACAGAGAAATGTCACCTCTTTCAGCAGCCGCTCATTATAATTATGCAATGATAAAACACACATCCACATTTCACTGCTGCCCAGACAATAACCTCTGACGCCTGACCCTGACGTTCGCCCACACATCGGCGATGGGCACATGAGTACAATACAAATCACAACATGTTGTTGTCATCGTTGTAGGGCAACATACGGTCAGACATCCACTACAAGACAGTCCATTATACTCATCACGCTTTAATAAGCTAGCAACAAATCATTTTCCTTGATTATGAGTTCAGACGCTAATTACTGTCATGTACTATATGTTGGGATAATTTATCTTGGCACAGTTTGTAAAGAGCGTTGTGCCGCGTGAGACAGCAGACAGACAGATGAGTGCAGCAGCAGTTTATTAAAAGACAGATGAACCATTGCTTAATGGGTCACTGAGAGTTTAGATGAAATGTACTCCCCGCTGTGATCAAAAGTCAGATCCATATCAGTGACATGAGGGAGCACACCAGGGTTTGTGCAGGTACACGGACTGTACACCTGGTTTTTTAAACATTTTCCATCTGCTTTTAGAGACATTCTGGTCATTCTTAAGCCAACCTTGTTAAACTATGAAACAAGAAAGCACTCCGAGAGCACATACTTAAAAAAACAAAAAACAAAAACAAAATCCCTATTGAAAAAAAATTTATTATAAAATTAGCCACCCATGCTAAAATTTCATTGAAATGAGACCATTAGCTTTGATTTTATGGTGTTAACCTTTCCCTTAAAAAGCACTGCTAAAAATCACCACATCACTGGCTCCCACACAACACCTATAGTGGCTCATGAGGGACATTAGCTATATTCACATTTTATATTTTACAATTCCATGAAGTCAGGGGATTTTCATCATCAGCGTATTTTGTTATGACGTTCTGTTATGTTGAAGTGATGAGAACCTACCAGTTCTTGTGTCTCGGAGCGGAAAAATGAATTGACGCCTATGATGAAGGGAGTGGGAGTGCTCAGGACCTCCAGGAGTTTGCCCGGTAAGATGGGTACATAGGTAAAACTGAGACAGAGCACAAACAGGAAAAAATTTTAGCATCTGATCAGCATTTTTTTTCTCTTTCTACTCAACAGTTGCTGCATTTGGTGCATCAAATGTTGCCAACTTAACCCATTTGTTCCTGTAAGCCATCCAATACATCCTTTGTTCATGGTAATTTTCTGAAGTTTTTTTTGCCATTAGATACTACATCATTCAGTCGTGAAAGAAAAAGAATACATGGAGAACATGGAAGCACACCTGTATTTAAGGGGGAACATGATTGCCAGCAGTCCTCGGCAGGCGTCCGTTAGCCGCTGGTAGCTGCTCGACAGGAAGAGGATTTTATGTTCCGTCAGAGTGGCACAGAACAGATACAGCACATTCATGATGCCTGAGGAAGAACAGAACACACAGGAAGTCATTTTCAACTGTTCTAGAGGAAGAAGAACATACAGAAGAACACCATGTGCGTAATCAGGCAGACAAATTATTATAATATTAAATTCCCGCCTCAAAAATTACCATTAAGTTGATTCAATTCTTCACACAACAACTGAACTAACTACATTTTGACGTGTGACATGTAGGATTGATCAGATATTGTGATGCCTCATACCAAGCTGTCTGAAGAGCTGAGCCACACTGCTGCCACTGACAGGGAGAGAATCGTTGATGGGAGTCTGGATAACTTGCCGATCGCCAGCCCCTAATGTTATCGTCCTCTGCAAAGACAGCAAGACAGGGAGAGACAGAGAGAAAATGAGAGAGGATTCAGAAGGTCAGGAGGTGGGTAGAAAAACAAAACATGAGTGTTTATGCTCAGAAAACAGGGGTTTGGCAGCTCGGTTCAATCAGTTCTGAGTGTCCAGGGAGCGGCGTGAGTCAGTGACAGCGAGATGGAGAATCCCAGAAGCTTAGCAGGTACCCGAGAAATAAGACACAAGCCATTCCAGCCGATCAGCAAGAGAAAGGAGCTGGGCAGGACTCCATGCCAACGACCTTACTGCAAAACAACACCAGTGTCACCATTTCAATGAGCTTTTAATGGAAACAAAAGACCAGCGACATGGTAGGTGTCACACGCAGGCGATTTTTCACTGCAGCTTCAAGTGGAAAGGGCACTGATCACTGTATGGACGATCCATTTAAGGCCGTGAAGAACTAGCGATAAATGTATAACCTTCAACATTTAATACTCTTATCCAGTGTGACTAACATTGACTTGCTCAAAGCTTTTTCAGCAGCGTACACACAGGTTTAAAGGGGTCAAACCTGACATCCCTGATTTGCAGGGCAGCGTCTCTAATTATTTGGCGCTCTGTTACAGATAACCAAATTGATTTTGCAGAATTGGAAATCTACCACGCTCCAGATAAAAGCGAAAGTCGATAAATACTGATTTGTGTGCAGTCTGGCTAATAACTGTATCTGTGCGTGGAAACGGAGATGATTTACGCTGCAAAATGTAAATCATTATAGTACAAGTACAATATGACAGTAAAAGGAGTCCGGCAGGACAAAATGGGAATTACCGTGCAATGTCACGGAGAATAGCAAAGATTTTTTTGACATTACTGAACACAGTATACCTTGGGGACATGCTTTCTGATATACAGCATATAAAACATTCCAACAAAAATATTCCACTGCCATTATCAATTAGAGAGGGAAATTTAACTTTCCCAGAGGGCTTAAAAAGTATACCGAACACTTCAATCGGATCTGTAAAATATCTGAGAAAAGTGCTTCATCTGAATTTGCCCCATGAGTATGGCTGTGTGTTCTGAAAAGCACAGTGTTATCTCATGCTTGTAGCAGCAGCAGCAACAAAGCAGCGGCAGCCACAGGGGGAGCTGTTAGGATTTCAATGCTGTGATCCAACATCTGATCAGGAGGAATTCATTCAGTCTGTGGCTGCAGTTACATCAGTTACATCAGTCAACTTCTATGTATTTTCAGAGATTTATAGCATGCTATGGCCACAGAGAATAATCAATTTTAATTAGCCAGAGGATGTGTATTATTTTAACCACACAGCTGTGATGTTGCATCACCTTTCTAGCTAGAAGGCTACTGACTTCATTTTATCATTTCAGTATAGCACCAACCTTTTGTTGTGATATTATGATATGGTTTAAAGGATCATACCACCCATTTTGCCTGTTTGAGACTAATAAATTCAATTTTCATACACGTAAGGTTACTGACAATCATTTCCCAAAATAAAATCGTATTTAAGCTTTCCTGATATTTTGCAGAATCTCTTAATCTTTCAAAATCAAATATTCAAGCGATACAACCACCTTAAAAATCGATGCTTCGCCTGCTAATAGTTACGCAGCCTTATGAAGTCACAGTTATTAAAATTTTTTGATAAACACAGGTCTTCTTTTGGGACTATATTCCCCAGTGGAGACATACAGTCACTCCATGCTTTTTATTGTGGTTAAATGCTAAAATTACCTAACTTCTAAAAAAACCTGAATACACGACTTGTTCGTGATGATGGATTACCTATCCCAAGAACATTTCAAGTATCAACAAGCTGATTTTCATGGTATACCAGAATGAACTGAAACCAATGGCAGTCTGGAAGTAGGAAAAACGGTTTTTAATTTACTGTTCCAGTAGTATGCTTTGGGAAATGATCGTCAGTAACACTGCGTGTAAAATGGTTGGTATGGTCCTTTAAATATTTATACTGTGGTAGCAGGATGAGAAGCAGTACTGAAGTCAAAATCTTGGTATCATGACCAGGCGACTGGAAAATTTGAGAAGCTGTTACTTGCGAATGAATTATCAGCTGTTGGTCACATACTGAGACAAAGCATTTTGATTGGTTCTCCTGCCATGTCCGGCGTAAACAGGTTGGTTAAGGAGAATGAGTAGAGAGCAGAAAGCTGAGAAAGCTGATTGGTGGGGAAGAGAGAATGAAGTCAGGATAGCGTACCAAACTCTCCTCTCTCTCCTCCTGGCCCGGCTGCACAAGCATCCAGCAGAGACGCACACCCACGCCCACACACAATAAGACACAGGTTAGAATTAACAGGAATGACGGCTAAATGTGACAACAACATGACAGTAATATATCAGCACGGCAAAACACAAACTACAAAAACACTGATAAACATGAGCTGCATTAAAAATATATGAGTGCAACAATATGAGACATGAAGGACAAAACAAAATAAAGCCAGCATTTGCTGTTTGGCAGCAAGAAGTAGAAAGAAAGCATCATACCATCATATCATTGTTGTTTGTTATCTTAATTCCAGCTCTCTGTTTTGATTGTTCCCAAATTCATATTGGGAGGCGACATATTTGGCAGAGTATAGAATTTTGCACAACTATACAATAAATAAAAGAATGAAAAAAGAGGAGGACAGAATAGTCGACTCTTTTGTCGGTTGCAAGAAACTTAGTTTACGTTTGCCTTGTGAGACGATTTTAACGACATAAGAGAGAAGTGGCAATTTCAGCAGAAGCCATCAAATGATCTTTGACATCCTTGCATGATTTAGAAATTCTAATAACACTGCCATGTGCAGAAAAGTGGGGTTTATAAAATTCTACAGCAGAGAGAATTTGTCTTTTCTAGTGTGCAAAACTAAAAGCAACTCACCACTCTTACGTTTTACTACCTCATAACAGGTAGTAAAACTGATACTGGAAACAACAAGCTTACTGCCGAAACACCTTTCTGCCTCAAACTCGCTGTCACGTGACTAATGTCAGCTGGCTGCGTGCCACACCGAGAATCAATGTGCGTCTCATCACGTGACTCACAGAAAGTGACAACGATCTCCAGCAGAAAAACTTGCAGAACTTTGAATGTAACATTTCTTTGCTGACGTTCATCATTTAAGCAGCTTCTGTCAGTCTGAGCGCTGCATTTGGAATTCCCTTTGTAACAGGAAGTCTTGGAAACAGATTAAAGTTCATTGTTATAACACTTAATTACTAACGGATGGGAATATAAAACCCTGGCTTTGTTTTATATGAGATGCTCATTCCTAAGTAATGTTAATAATATGGTTATTTAGTGATTCTTGTGGGGAAACTGTTTATTCGCTTCCCTCACAGGGGGGTCAAAGGTCAGGACAATATAGGAGATCAATCAATATATGAAAACCTGTAATTTTGACAGTAGCATAATAATTAGGAAAAAATTTGTCTGAATTAAGGCTGAACCTCACAGTTTTTGTGTTGGTCATCAATATTTTTGGGTCATGTTAGAGGGATCTACTTTATATTTTCAACAGTAAAAATGATTTAAGCTAATGTGTAACATATTGACAATTTCAGTGAAAATAAATAATCGGCGGAGGCCAAATCTGATACATGCAGACACAATGATTACAGTACACAAACAGGCATACAGTCACGTGTAGGAGTCGTTCTGAGGGTTATGGTGCCAAAACGTGTTTGGTGTGTGAGAATTATCATGAGAGCAACAGCCAAGATGACTTCAGCTTCCTGTTGTAAAGCAGAGGCTGATGTCGGTATGCAGCATGCGTTTGGGCAGCGGATGACACGCAGTAATGACGGACATTTAGCGAGATTGAAGCATGGGATGACAGAAGGCTTTACGTGATTAAACTCTTACAGGTATGTGTGTGTGTGTGTGTTTGTGTGTGATTACTTCCTCCTCAAACTCAGGCTGGGACAGAGCTGTTTATGCTCAGCTGGAGAGAGGCCCTAAACTTATTTTATGGGCCTTGAGGAACTGTGTGGGTGTGTGGGTGTTGGTAACGCTAACATTACAAACAACTAAAAGTAAGTTGAGCAAGTCCACATCCAGTGTTCTGATAACAGTTCTGCATTCTAGCAGGATTACCTGCTGGAGAAATTTTAGGAAAAGAAATTAAGAAGACATGTCGTGGACGCTTTTGGGTTGATTTTATTTACCAGATGGGGCTGAAGGTGGGGAGCTGTGATCAACAGTGCAAAAAAAGCACAAAACACGCTGATCAGGTTTTGGAGAAAACGAAGCATGATGTTAAAAACTGGGTTACGGCTAAGCTTTTGTGTTTGTATTTTCAGATGTGTGTTAGTGTGTGATGAGTACGACACATTAGCCACTTGTGTTTGTGTCTGCATGAGCATTAATACTGATTAGTTGTGGTTCTTTCATCCAGACGTCTCGCTGACCGGTAGAAGGCCATCTGCCATCCCATATGGTCACCCAGCAACTGAGCTATGACCTGCACAGCAACTTGTGTGTGTATGTGTGTGTGTCAGTGTAAGAAAACAATCTGAAATGAATCAGTTCTTTGAAAAAAAAAAAAAAAATGCTTACTAATAGCTGCAACAAGTCAAACTCATGACAAAAATGAGAGAGTAAAATAAGAATGTTTAAAATGATCTTGTTTGGTCACAAAACACAAGAGGGAAAAAAGCATGTCAAAAACGGCTGAAGCGTAATCAATCAATCAATGACTTCAAATGATTTGAAGAAAGGACACATTCCTTAAAGAAAAGAAAACACTTCCAGTCTATTTGATTGACAGAATCAATAACATCAAGCTGCTTGTTGATTGGTGAAGCTGGCAGAACGGGAAAGTTACCTGCAGACAGGCCAGCAGCCAGTCACATGCCAGGGCCTGAGGAACCTTGTCTACACTACAAACTGGGGACTCATTTATCTGTAACACAGAGGAACCAGGGTACAGTAGGGTGCACAGGAATGACACAGAAGAGTTATAACATCTGGAAACCACAATGAGGATCACGGACTGTGCTGTGGCAGGATTCGGCTGATGAGCATTACCAGATTACACACAGATGTGCACCATGGACATGAGCAAGTGTGACAGAGATGCTTATTTAAAAAAAAAAAATTAAAGTATGTTAAAAACAGAGAAGTCTATTTTAAGAGATGAGATAAAACATACCACTTAAAAACAAACAAATGAAATGTTGGGGAAATAGCAGAATTGGCGATCAAAAAGAAAAATGCATAAAATAACATGGGGAAATAAGTTATTTAGAATAACCCAAATGTGCCTGACATATGGGAGGTGATATCATCCTGTTTGCATTCAGTTTGAATGAGTAATGAGCCAAGACTCCTTCACAACAAATTAAAACACAGGACGTGAGACCTTGTGAAATTTAACACTGGTGCATGTTCACATGCATATGCATAATCGCAAAAAAAAAAAAAAAAAANAAAAAAAAAAAAAAAAAGGCCACAAATAAATAATTCTCCTTCTGAGTTTGTTGCATATTGTTGACTTACATCAGTGGAGGTTTTTCAAAGTGATACCTGCATAATGTCTTGATAAATGCAGAATGGAGGGAAAACATATTGTTTGCAGTGGCTCATTGGCTGAGTTAGTTCAACAAACACATGCTGTCTCAGTTGTGTAATACTTTAAGAAGACATAAATATGTATAAAAGGATTACAGGATGAATGCCCCCCTGCTGATTTTCTGTAAAAACCACCACTATGAAGGATTTGTGTCATTTCAAAGCTCCTGGCTGTTTGTACATAGTAGTCAATAAATAATGAATTATCCATGCATACAGAAATGTGCATGCACTTTACAAGCACTTCTGCATACATATGCAGACACAGGGTAAGGGCTTGAGAGTATGAACCCCTCCAATCACGGCAAATGCTTTTCTGTAGCACCAAGCTAGCGCACGTGCGAGTTTAGCTTTCAGTGGTGGCTTTCTGTGCTGAACAAGCAGCGATTCCAGCAGGCCGTGCCAAGCTGCAGCTCTTTAAGATGCTAACCGCCAGAGAAATGGCGCTGTTGAGCGAGGCGTGAAATCAGTGTGTCACATCAGAAGACACCTATGCCACCATGCAAAGCCACAGAGCCACAGTGCAGTGACTGTGACGCTGAAAAATGATCTCAAACTTTATCTCCAGCCTTGAAAAACAACATCAAAAAAAACAACAACTATGCAGCCAGGGAGTATATGGAATAATTTTGATCTACAGGAAATCTAAAATCAAATCAAAACCCGATACAAATAGTTACTAATGACTTTTGAAGGGCAGTATAGTTTGTGTGTGAGAGAGGGAGGGATTGAGGGAGGGAGAGAGAGAGAGAGAGAGAGAGAGAGAGAGAAAGAGAGAGAGAGAGCCACACACATACACACACACACTGTTAGTTGTCAGTTACCTGGGAGCCTCCAGCGATGGGAATGATACAGGTGAGGAGATTCCCGATCACCGTTTCCAAAGGGACAGTCAGGCTGTCTACATGGATGGTGTAGATGAGACCCAGACAGTTCTGTTCAATCAAGAGGAAGGGACACAGAGGTCAAAGGTCAAACAGAAACACAAGGCCAGAGTTAGCCTGTTTACTGTATTAATGCTGTATTTACTGTAAAGTTAATACTGCATTTGTTAATTTGCTTAAGAAGGCAGCACAGGCAAAACCCAAACACAGATTTACAACACGTCGCATGTCAAAGTGCCACAGGACCTGTAACAGCTGATTTTCCTACAGCTGTGCCATACCCTGAACACTTCCGTGTAGTCCAGCCGGGATACCAGCACCAGGCTCTTAGGGGCGAAAACCTGAGCTGGCTGGACAACGGCCAGTTCTTCATCTGCCTCATCTGCCTCGCTGGCCTCGGCTTTCTGCAGCTCAACACACGACAACACACACATTACTGCAATCAATCACACTGGCGTTAGCGCTTCAGATCAACTTCTAAATCTGCATCAGAATTTAATTCTTATCAGCAACACGAGCGAGGTTAATCATGCAGTAACTGAACATCTGTCTCACCTGTGGGTTATCCAGGCCCTCCCAAAAGGTGAAGCAGGCGCAGTAGTGACGCTCTGAGTTGATGTCAGTCAAAACCGCTACAAAGAAGGAGGCGGGCTGCTGCTCGGGAACCAGCTGCCAACCGCTGGGCTGACAGAACTACAGAGAGAAGGTAGAGGGAAGAGATGATGGGGGTCAAAGGGAAGAAGGTTATGGGTTACAATCAGAAAAAGACATAAAAGGAAGCTAAAGTATCGCATATCAGATAATAATAAGTTGCATGTTCTTTGCTGTTGTGCATCTCCGTGACTCATCCAAGGCTTGGCCATCATTAAAACGACCAAACAGGTTCTGAAAACTTTCCGTCCCCTGTAATACAATTACGCCACCGCCGGAGTGTGTGAGTAGATGTGAAAAGACATTCTGTGCTCATTTCTCCGGCATGCGATTCTCAAATATTTACTCACAAAACATTTGGTGTTAATGAAGCAATCAGTGTTGACCGTGGTGAGCAAACAACAGAACAGAAAGTCAATATTAGCCGTCTTTTATGTTGTGTTATGACATTTTCTGTGTTATGGTCGTTAGTTATGTCACCTCGCTGAATAGATGGATAGCTTAACATATTACACATGTTGCTTGGTGATGGCTTTTATCTTAAGTCACTCCATGCCAAAACTACTTATGAAGATATTTTTAGCTACACTTTCATTTTAACCAACGTGTCACTCCGTGCTGAATCAAACACACTATCTACTCGTACCAAGTGTATTTTTTCCCAAACGGGACCCCTGAGTCCTGCGGGGTTAAGTGCCCGAGCAGCACAGGACCACGTGCCTGTAAGTGTTGACTTACCAGCTCAACGCCTTGTGGGAATGGGCTGTCCTCCCAGTCTTTCTCAGGAAACCGCTGGAGAATGCGACCTTGACCTTCGCCCTCCACTGCAGAAGACAGAGAGCAAAAATTTTAAAAAAAGAGAGAGACGGAAAATGGAGATGTCAGAGTTTTCTAAACCCAAAAAGAATCATGTTGAAAGGAAGTCTATGTCTGGGAACTTTGCCATGCATGAAAAATATCATTCTGCTGCTATATGAGGACGGCAGTCAGACGCGAGAACTGTATATTTTCTGCATTTCCTTTCATAATCGGCCGCGTGTCGTCTCAAACCTCGGCCTTGTTTTTAAGGAGGAAAATGTGAGGAGCATGCAACTGGAGAGAGGAAATCTGGATCACAAACAGCCCTAAGGAAGTTTGGCTCTGGAGACTTTGGCACACAAAGGCATGTAACTGTTGTGATGGTCCCATGCAAAACCAGCAGCAAATTAAACTCTTTAATTTACACACACACACATGCATTAAAATTTTTAACAGCAACTTCAACTGAATTACAGCAAGTCAAAGCAAATATGTTACTTGTTACCACAAATGTAATATGATTTTGATCAACATGCTGTCTTGAATTAATTTGGGGATTATTCACAGATCTATGAATCAATTTTCCTGTTATTCTGCCAAATTTCCTCATCTTTCAACATCAAATGTTTAGGTGATACACCCGTCTTAAAATTCAATGTTGCACCTGCTAATGTAATTTTAATTTCTTGGTAAAAACTGCTGTCTCCTGGGACTATATTCCCTGGCTGACATTTTCTTCCTTGCAGTTTTGTGTTGAACCGGTCAAAAAAAGTTACATGTGATGGATTAATTAGAAATGTGAAAGATTAGGAAATCTGGCAGAATAACAGGAAAATAGACGTCATGTTTGCTGTGATGGATTACTTTTCTCAAGCATGTTTCATGTCTCTACAAGCTGATTTTAGTTGCATACTCAAATGAACTGAAACCAAATGATTGTCTGGAAGGTAGGAAAAACAATTCTAATATTTGCCACTCCAGTAGTAAGTTCCAGAAAATGGTAGTATGTATGCGTAGCATGTAGTAGTAGCAGCATGTAGGGTAGTATTTATTGGGCTCGCACATGCAAAATCACCGACGTGGTCCTTTAAAGTGCCACTGCTGCTGGTTAATGAGGCCATTCTCAGTATGGGCCAGAGGCTGGCTTGTCACGGCAGCACAGTGACCAGACAAAAGCTCACTTACGTAACCTCCACAAGCCTGTCTTTCAGCTTGGCTCCATCTGGAAGCCTGGCCAGCTGCGTGACGGACGTATTCATCCACACGGAGAATACGCTTCACACAAAAGTGCAGAAATCAAACCGGGCACAGAAAGAAATACTGTCCCAGGCTAAATAAAGACAGCGTCTAAATGCAGCATCACAGAGAGCAGCAGATCCTGTGGGCCTTCACCCAGGGCAGCAAAACAGGGCTGCAGACACAATATACACACACACACAGAAAGTAGGCCAGCTCCCAAAACACACGGAGAAAGCCATCCCTCTAGTCATCTCATCTCCCTGCTGAATTAGCGATATGAAGACACTCGTGAGATTAAGTTATTAAAGACAAGAGTCCGATTCTTATTTGCTTTGAGGTGGCTGCCCTTCATTCCTGAGCCTTGACCCATCCAGCGCTGTCCTGCCGTCGACTGGATAAAGAAGTTCCATGAAAAGCTAGTGGGAACGACATAGGGAGGTTGCGATTTGGTTCTTTATCTTATTTTTTTGTTAGTAGGCAGGTTAAGATCCTTCAGTATGTGGGATTTGTCAAAGAATTTTGTCAATGACCTACTTGCATTTTCTTCATGTGGTCAAGAAGTTCACTTATCTACACACTCAGGCCTGCAGCTGGAGGTTGTGAGTAGGCTTTAGCTGCATGTTTTGGGGGTCAAAGGTCCACAATTGTGCTAGAAAGTAAATATGAGCATTGGGCGTGTTCAAGATGGACGTCCAACCTTGGAAGTAAAAGAAATATCCTCATGTTTTCAATCTGTGCTCACTGCTGCATACAAATCACAAATTACTGCATACGTGCACATAAAAATAAATTATATTTAGACCACTTTAAAGGACCATACCAGCAATGTTGCATGTTTGAACCCAATAAATATTACCCGCANATTTAGACCACTTTAAAGGACCATACCAGCAATGTTGCATGTTTGAACCCAATAAATATTACCCGCATACACAATATGTTACTGCCAACAATTTTCCAACAAAAACTGCTGGAGCGTTGCATTTTCAAATTATTTCAGTTTATTGCAGTCCACTATAAAAAATCAACTTCTAGAGACTTGAAATGTACTTGAGACAAGTTATCCATCACAGTGAAGAAGATGTTAGATTTTTAATTACATTTTTTGTTGAAGGTATTTAATTTAAGCAATCCAACAGGGAGTTACATGGAAGACAATGTATGTTTCCACCAGGGAATATAGTCGCAGGAGAAGACTACTTTTACAGTGAAAGCAGTCTTCTTCTGGGACTATATTCTATATTTTACAGAGAAATTAAAATGAAATTCAATGTTTTGCCTAATTAGCAGGCAAAACATTGAATTTTGAGGTGCGTGTATCTCCTTAATATAAAATACGGTTTTATGTTTTGAAAAATAGTTGGCAGTAACCTGCATGTGGGTGGTATTTATCGGGTTCAAACCATAAAAAATCACTTGCATGGTCCTTTAAATAACAAGTCAAACAATAGGAGGTATACTGAAAATAGTCACGTGAAAGGGACTGACAGAGCCACACCCCTCTGTTGTGACTCTGCAGCATGTGACTTGGCTAACCGCCTTGTTTACACACTGATGAGTCATCTCATGCAGTCTCGCAGCCCTGATGCATGCTGGGACTTGATATCACCACCCAACCATCTCCATGCATATTTAGAAAGCAGAGCATGTCACCTAGCAAGGCCTCATGTGATGATCCTTAACCGTCTGTTGCCCGTGCATGACAGCATGTAGGCATGTCTGACACTCGTTTCATATATAACACACAATCACACACACATACGGAGTGTATACTGCAGATACACGATCATCCAGCAGTCAGGCAGGGTGGGGACTAACTCAACCTCGTTCAGCAGGACATCCTGCAGCTGAATGAGGATTGCATGACGGAACCATACAATTAGTCAGTTGGGAAACTCAGAACCACAACCCATAGCCCTACACACACGTGCATTCACGCACACAAGCAGACACACACACGCACATAGGATTTGTTTCTTGAAGTTCTGATTTCCCTGCATACCCTAAACTGAAGCATGATGGCTCTCTGAGCTGGCATGGTTTCTGGAGAGGCATGTCAAACATGAGGAAGCGTGAGCTAGTTGCAGCAAGCTAACTTTCGCTCTAATCCAGTGATGTCAATAATATCTTCATGTGCACGGTAGGAATCTAGGGAATGTAAACAAGGCTTAAAGGCTTCCAACTGACTCTACAAAGGCAGCAATTACCCTGAAGACAGGAAGAGGCAAAGTAAGACAGATCCCTGTTGTCCAAATATTTAGGCTCTTTTAGCAGTTCCATGATTACTGTTAAATAAGTGTAGCTACAACAGTTTTTTAATTCAACAAGACGTTTTTCACGGAGGTGCCTAAGTTTCGCATCAAGCGTCCTGACGCTGCATATGAGGCTTGGCTGATGTTGGAAAAAGCCATTTGCAGTTTCCAAAATCTTTCAGTTAAAGAAAAACAAACTACCAATCAAAATATCCGGCTTATGCTGCCCTGTGTCATTCCTGCGCAAGTAAGAATATTCCCAGGCATGGAGCAGAGCAGGAGCAAGCCTGTCATGTGACTGGCATTGTTTTGGAGGCTGATAATGCTCCTGGCAGCAGGTTCTAAATATGGCAATACAATTCAATAAAGCAAATAATGAATCAGTCGATGAATCAGTTGATCATATTTACACAACATTAATGGCACTCTTCAAAACCACAGATTGCACAGGTGTCCAAAAACACAGATTGCTGTTTCAGTCGTCTTCATGTAGCTGACAGTTAATAAGTCTGTGGCACCATGGGACATTAAAATAGTGGTTTTATCAGTCCTCTCCTCGTGATAAGCCTATTTTTTCTTTTTTACTCATCTCTGACAGTGGCTGCCTCTTTTCTACTGGGCTTTTTGTGCTTTTAAAATCAAAAGCTCTTGCACTGTTTGTGAGTCACAGTGCAGGCAAAGGTTCACACGTGTAACACTGCACAAGAGCTGCAGCAAGCAGGAGAGAATAACGTGTAGAACAAAGAGCAGGAGTCCTGATAACAAGGACTGACCTCATGCCTCCATAATCAGCGGCTGATAGCAAGACTGGCACCAAACTAATTCCAGATCAGGCTATGAACACCCAATGGAAAAAAAAAAGTGATGCAAAGTCAGTTTGCTGTTTAGTTTAAAGAGGCCTTTCCTCAACAACAGGATCTAACAAAAGAGACATAAAAAGAAAGGAGGGGTGATCAACTTTGCAGCTGCAGACCACAATCACCTTACAATCGGAGCTCCTGACAGCTGCAATCAGCCAGAACACAGCGGCAGATCAACCAGCAGCTGACACGTTGAAGACTGGGTGTGAATGAGATGCTGGGTGTTCCTTAGAAAGAGTGCACGTACTCAGATAATTGTTTCAATAAAGGTTTAAATAAAGATTCAAACACAGAAAAAAACAAAAAGGTCTGGAGGAGATGTAAGGCAGGAGCATGGAAGCAACTGAGTCATGCTAGCTAGTGGTTTTGTGTGTGTGTGCGTGTGTGTGTGCTGATGCTGGCAATGACACCTCACACAGACGATACGGTGATACTTTGTGACAGAATGGAAAGAGTAAGCCAGAGACTGGTCATGTGATTGCAAAATAACAGACGGTCAAGCTCAAGTGTGTGCATGTGTGTGTGTGCGTGCGTGCGTACACATGCATGTGTCACGCTCTTGGTGCTGAACCAGCCCACAGCTTCTCTTTCACATGCTTCCAAACCACAGTGACATGATGTTGGGAGGTTTCCACGGCAACAGCAGCAATAGGGACAAAAGTTAGTTTTGTGTGTATTTACGTGCATGCAAGTGTGCCCAGATTTTGCAAACATGCGCAAATTGTCCGATCTGAAGCAAGATAAAACTTCATGTGTCTCAGACTTTGATCTCACTGTGTGTCACCATGCAGACGGCTTGTGGTAACGTAACTGCACTACAGGTTAAGTGTGATCAAAGTGTGCACAAGGCTGCCTGAATGCCTGAGCCATCATTACACTATTTCTCAAAATAACCGTAACTGCACTGCACTTCAGGTTGATACACCCACCCAAAGTTCAATGTTGTTTGCTAATACATACAAAATCACCAGTATGTTCCTTTAATTCCTCAGCATGTCAACATTTAACACTTGGCATTCAGAGCTTTCTGGATTTGGCGTCAGAGGAAGGAAAAGATGATAATTCTACACAAGTAAATGAACCAATCCAATCTGCTATTTGGGATGAAAAAAAAATCCATCTGGCAACTTCGTTGCCCTAGCGACTACGTGGGACATTTTCTTTGTTCAAAAGCTCTTCAGCAAACTCACATCCTTCCTGCAAAGCTAATGCTCCCTCCTTCCACCCCCCTGACCCCCAAAACAAAAAAGCAGGCTTTTCAGGAGAGGAAACAGCCTCAAAGATGGAGAAAGCAGCCAGACTCACAACACATATTTTAGTTTTAGGAAGTTATGCCTCAGATTTAACTCACTGTCAAAAAAACGACTGTCAAATAATAGCTCAGGCTTTGTTCTTCAATTTGACTTTTAGCAGCAAGTCTTCAGGCAGCTTTTACATTGCCATCAAACAGACAAATTGCTCACGGAAAACAGAACATCTACTTTCCAGCCACACTGGGAAAATATATTCAGGCTTCAAAATCCACTCAACAAACTCAACTCAAAATTTTGGAAAAAAAAAAAAAAAAAAAAAAAAAAACAGGCAAAAATGAATTGCAATAAAGCCAAATCTGATGGTCTGACTGCTGCACTAACCTGCACTAAACTCTGTCAAACTTCCCAAATCAGAAAAGCTGTTTCAAATGAACAAACAAACAAAAAAGATAATCTCCATCAAAACAATGAATCTATATATTTTTTTAAAATATATCACAGGGTAAGGAAATCATTTTGAAAGCAGTCTAAAAAAAGAAAACCCTACAAGAACCCAACAAAAGTTAATTTTCAAAATAACAGAGACTTAACCTGAAGGTGATTGAAGGACAGTCAAATCTGATCTGGAAGAGACACAATGATTATTAGAGCGCATCCCAAATGTGATCAACCCCAACAATAGAGAGAGAACACAATTAACACAGCTTTTCTTTTCTTCCTCACATCAGCTCTTTCACCCCCCCTAGGGAAAGAAGAGTCTGCTCAGATTTACTCCAGACATAAGACATATTGACACACCAGCCTGAGACCTGTGGCATATAGTTTGGACCTGGCCCAACTCCAGTCAAGGATGGAGGTCTCAGCTCCTAGGAACCATGTGGACCTGTTAAGGAAATAAATGTTGAGCTTTAGACACTAAGGGTAGTGCTGCAAGCAGCAATCAGAAGTCTCCGTCATGCATAGGCATTGTTTTTGTAACCCCTCACATCCTGTGGATGCTGGTCCAAACACAGAAGTTCAGTCTTTTTTATATGAAATGAAAGACCAGTTGATTTAGAAACAGCAACAACAGTTAGTAGTTGTGGAGAAATCCGGCCACCGGCTGGCTCTCTCTGGCCAGCGGCAGCCACAGCAGTACCGGTGACATGCAGAGTGTATTTCTACACGGCTGGTGGCTGTGACTAACCCACGGAGGCCTGCAGCAGACCAGTGACATGATCCTTCTCATCTCTGACACTTCTTGCTGTTCTTCACAGAACAGAAGTGTTGTCGCACTCCACGGCAAAATCTTACATAAGCTACTCTTAGAATGTGGTTGAAGACATTTTCTAAATCCAATGGTAAAAATCAATCTTAATTTCTTTTAATTTTTAAAGTGTCTTGTGGACTGTGATGAAAAAAGGGACATTTACAAACAGAACTAAACACTGCATCAAATTCAGGAAAAGGTTGTTTCATGAGGAATAAGCATTTTGCAAGGTGCTGTTACATGTTCAGAATTTGCCAGACAGGGGTGACATTCTTTTGGAGAAGGGTGAGAGGGACATAAATTACGCAGGACTCATCGGTGGATGACAGTCACATGATGAGGAAGGCACATGAACTGCTGCTAACAAGATGCTGTCAGTCCTGTGCTTCTTGAGGAGCTTAAAGTAGCTAAAAGAGATCAGGATGTGCATCTGGACGATCATAAAAATGCTGGTAAACACACCAATTCGCAATGCATCAACTTTAGAATAATGGTGGGAAAACTGCCATTATTCAGTCGTCCAGCTCCAATGCATTTATTTCAAACTGCTTCATTACAGAAGACACAATCAAAGACAGGAAATGTGATCTGAATGCAAGCATCTCCTTAAGAATAAGGTGCAAAAACGACTTCCGTACTGAGACAGGAAGTCTGATAACTGTGAGCTAATGCGCTCAATCACAACTTATCTTCCAACTCCCAGACCCTCGTCTTCGCTTAATAACACTGAATCCCTCTAATCGTTTCAAAAAGAACATTTGTCTTTGTTTCTCCACGCAAACCCAATTACATTATATGCATTTCCACGTTAACCCCTCCCAAACTCTTTCACCTAGTGCACCATTAATCATGCGCCCACACAGTCTGAAACTGTATCTCATCATTCCAAGAACCCCAAAGCCAAGAAACGGATATACACGCGTCTCATAACCAAACAGGAACCAGACCAAATGACAGTAAAACAATGGAGGCAAACAACTGCTTTAAGTTGTGCAGCCAGTGTATACAAGACCAAATTTATCTTTTCTCCACCTACATGGAGATGGAAACAGATAAACCATTTATCACCCATAAACATGGAGGAAATTTAACAGATTTAATCTAACTGTGGCTCAATCAAGTTGACCAAAGTCAAAATTTTGGTGATGAGGCAACACTGCAAAAGTACGCTCTTGTATGAAGTTGAAAGTCGAATGTGTTTGTCACATGGAAATGTCTCAACGTCAGAATCGAAGTTGTGCAATCAAGTAAAATTTTAATTATTTACAACCTTATGTGATGCCTTGTTCAAATCTTCCCACTTCAGCGGTTGATAACCAGGAGTTTACCACCAAATGAAAGGTCTGAGATTCACCAAAAATGTGACTAATCTCTCTCTCTGGAGCTTTCTCTAGAGGAGATAGCAAATGATAAAATCTCCCACATTACTACAGAAAAGCATTATTTCCTCAAAGTTCAGTCAATCAGAGGCGAAATATCAGTGCTGAACAAACCCAATGGTTGTTTGGAATGCTTTTCTTTTTCCTTTGACATATATTGATAGTAACTGAGTTGATATTCTAGCCCAGTACTAAATCCAGGGGGTTTTTTTGTATTGTTTTTGTTTTTTTTTTTTTTTTNTTTTTTTTTTTTTTTGTTTTTTTGTTTGCATGAATTCAGCTATTACAGAGAGAATTACTGTGAAATGACTCACCAAAGATAGAAAAAAAAAGTATTAGGACCAATATTGACCTTTTTGGCGAAAAGGAATTCATGTTGGCTTGTCAGTATTCCCCAATGCCAACATGATGTACCCGTGGTTATAAAGCAGGAGACTGTGAGACTCTGTGGAACACGCTATGCCTCATATGTGTGATGATTCCTCTTCTCTTCAACCCTTTGTTTCCATTTCATCAGAATCTGTTTATTCTTCCTGCACATCTAGGATGTAGCAATGATGCAGTTACCACACCAGTCAACCAGCCCACACCTCCAACATGAAGCACTTTAGGACAGAAATCGCCGTTCAGGATGCAGATTCCTCTCCTGAGCACCAGCAGCTTACTGACAGCAGCAACGACTCATCCTTTGTCCAGAGCCAGGATGAGAGGAATTCTCCAAATTCCAGGGAAGACCATCAAAGCACTAAAGAGGAGGGTATCCCTGTTAACACACCCCCAACACACACACACACTTGCAAAAACTATCATATTGGTTGAGTGGATGAAAATGTCTATGCCTAACGTCCCTATGCTATACAGTATGTTCTTATTTGATAAATATACGCTTGATTGCATCACCAGAATATGAAAACCAAACAGGAACTAGGAGCCAAATGTTAACAGCAGAAAGAGGCTTTAGGTTAAGAAGTGTCTTCAAGGACCATACCGGCGATTTTGCGTTTAAAAATAAATTCTGCCCACCTGCACATTACAAATTAAGTTAAAGACAACCATTTTCCAAAACACTGTACTGTATTTTAATTTTCCTGTCATTTTGCCAAATCGTCTAATCTTTCAAAATCAAATGTTCAAGTCATACTTCCTCCTAACACGCATGTTTGAATGTTGAAGGACACATGTCCATCAGAGGCTTGAATTTCAATTTGTGTATAGCCTCTGACAGGAGAATAAGTGCCTGTCAATGCAAGTGGGCTACAGAGCCTGTGTGTGTGTGTGTGTGTGTGTGTTTGTGTGTGTAGGGTGTAGCAGCATGCATCTGGATCCCCACCCCAATGCACACAGACACACTTTCCTCTGTGTCTGTGTAGCAGGAATGAGGGAATGAGGGCAGCGTTGGGGCCCTGGGGCCGTCGTCTCCCTCATGAATAACGAGCATTCAGCACAACAGACAGAGTGCCATAACACAATCGCAGCCGCAAACACACGCACGAGCTACCTCGCACTAGAACGCTTTGAAAAAAGCTGCATCATCTTCCCGTCATCCAGTGTGCAAACTCATCAGAGTCCAACATTTGCTCTCATCTTAGTGTGGGAAATTTCCACCTATGCTTCTCATTTTTAGGCGTGAGAGCTCTCAAGGGTTAAACGTGCTGCGGATCGGCGCAAAGAAATAAAAATGGAAATCCCAAACTTAGCTCAGCCTAAAAATGAGTATTATTACCGGCTTTTAGATCTGCTGGTCAGTATGGGCCAAGCGCACCACCCAACCCACAGCCTGCAGGGGGTAAACGTTGCCATGGTAACACAGCAAACACACAGACAGCCACAAACACAAGCAGGCAGCCATCTGAGCGGCAGAATGGAGACCAGCTCACACCAATTCTCACACAGACACACACACACACACACACACCCATAAGTACACCACTGCCACCGCCACACAACTCAGCGTCCCTCTGTCCCCTATGAAAGGCTGATTGTGAGGCTATTTCTGGAGGGCCTGAAAGGCTGCGGTGCTGCCCTGCAGCAATGAAGGAAGTGGCTGCCCACAGGCAGGCACTGCTGGCAGCATCACACACACTCCTCTCTTTTCCACTCATTCACCCGCTTCATCTTGCTTTCACTCTGAGGGGTTTGCATTTCCTCTGTCATGTAAATCCTCTTTGCTTGCACTCGCACCCTTGTTTCTGAAAGCACCTCGTTTCTGAGCGTCATATGAATTACAGTCCTGACGCAACTGTCCCGAAAAGCAAATATTCAATGTTCTAAGTGTTTCATTCATTCACCAAGCATGGTGATGCAAGATGATATTTCAATTGTGTGTCACTTAAAAAAAAAAGTGTGCACAAATTTACCAAAGCTAAGTGACAGTATCAATAATGTAATATCACAATTTTTGACTCAGTATCAGTATCAAGAATGTCTTATTTTCTGCACGTCTTTTGTGTTTTCATGCAGAATTGGATGACTATGGTCTCTGGGGAAAAAAACAAAACATTAGCAATGTCTTACAAAGCAAGTGAATTTTCTGTTAATGTTCCTCAGCTACTAAAAAATCCTCTGAACATCTTATCATTAAAATGTAACGCAGCCTTTAAGACAAGTTAAAGGTAAACACAACATTTAAGCTACGTCACTATAGTATAATAAGCTCACTACTACATAGCCAATATCATAATGAAGCTGATCACATGTAAATACAACTGGAACATGACTGGAAGGCATAACAGCTCCAGTGTGGCTTTGTCATGGTAAAATTTTTAAAATTTGAATGAAAACAGGTAACATGGTCTGTCAGTCCGCCATCATTTCACAAACTGTAATCACAAATAAGCAGCCAACAGAAACACTGCACAAACTGCTGCAAACCATCCTGGTCAACTATAAAAGCACGTTGACTTTAGCTTTGTTTGCTGTAGCATCATAGCATCCTCACCAGATATTGTTTGTCAATGTCAAAATTGATCTTTCCTGAGAATGCTGTCTAGTAGTCACAGAGACTTCAGTTTTCTAAATAAAGCTGAATGCATGATTCCAAGTCTGGACGACGATATGTGCACCTTTTTTTCCCCTCTCAATCCATTCTTGACTACATACATAGGTAGGTGTGTGTGTTTGTGTGTGTATTAGGGAGGGTGTAGAGGTGGTGGTATAGTGTCAGGCTTCAGTGGAGGATGTGTGTGTCAGAGCTGTCACATCAGAGCACAACTCTCCTGCATGTTTGGGCCACAAGAGGCACATATGAAGCTACAACAGGGCCTGTTAGGGTTTGTTTGTGTGTGTGTGTGTGTGTGTGTGTGTGTGTGTGTGTGTGTGTGTGTGTGTGTGTG
>VXCM01002559.1:44412-71995 GCA_014773175.1 Lucifuga dentata
CAGTGGGATCCAAAAGTCTGAGACCACTGTGAAAATGCTTCTACTTTGCATTCTTTTTGAATTTAATACAAGATTTTTCATGACAAATGATAAAATCATCTTAACAACTTGAGTGAAAAGTTGAACCTTTGAAAAATGTACATGAATTTCAGAATATCTTAGTATTTAGTATTTCAGAATATCTTAGTATTTAGTATCTCCCCCCCCNTGTTCCAAAGAGCTTCTTGTGATGTCAGACTTTATGATTATTTCCAGATTTACATGGAAAACATCAGATTTTCTCTGTGGTCTCAGACTTTTGGACCCCACTGTACGTGTCTTTTGCTGTCTTGAATGAGACTGTCTCTCACAGACATGCGCACTCCCCTTTCCTGGTTTTCAGACAAGGAAAGAGGGACAATCTGGATTCTCGCTCTAAACACACATCTCCCTTGGGTCCTCTCTACATTTCCTGTTTGGGCCTTGGACTGAGTGTACGATTGGCTGCTGGGTTCTCAGCACAGTGGAGGCGTTGCTGTCAAAACACCGCTGCATGCAGTGGCAGCGGAGTTTCATAAGAGACCCTTGCTAGGAGGACCACACCCGGCAACAACTGACTCTTCCCAACCCACAACCGGCCATCTTGGCTCTAAAGAAGATAAAAGTATAACTGAGTGTCTATTTGAGCCCAATGTGAACCCGACACCTTGCTGACAATGGGAGAGGGTGAATACAAGATTCAAAGCTCTGCCCTCAGGTCAGCAACGGTTGGCCAAACCAAACCATCAGCAGTTTGTTTAAAAGGTAAGCGCTTATTCTAAATAAATATTCAACAAATTAACATTAGAATCATCAGAAAGTAGGCAAGGAAATGTCCTGCCTGCATGGTGTTCTGTTTGTAAGCATCCAGAAGTTGACAGCACTCCGAGAGGCCATGTACAACACACTCGCCAAACAGCCATGATGTCAGCCCTAAAACCTGTCAGTGCCCATGCCTGCAAACATTCCACTGACTGAGTGACAACCAGCCCACCATAAACACACACTCTCACACACACACACACACACACAAACACAGGATGCATGAAGTATTTAGACAGAAGAGGAAGCTGCAGAATTCCTGGTATTCTTATAATTGAAGAGAGTTCACTCTTGGTTCACAGCCGAGTGTTTTCAGCAGCACCACAGCTGGAAAAATTACAACAACTAAATACAACATGCGCATAAAGAAAAATATGGGGCTCCGGAGCCTGAAGTCAACACCCGACCCATCTCACCCCAACCCTCAACTACAACTCACACTACTGCTGACACTGACTGCTGATTGTTGACCAAGCCCTCAAGGTGAACAGGCACCCAAATACAACAAAAATATTTTCTTTCTCTTTACAACTTGGTGATGATATATAAATCAGTCAAAACCACAGGACAAGACTGCTGCAAAAGCAAACATGTGGCAGAAAGATATGTATTGATCTGACTGCAGTAGATTTACTTAAGAAATTATGTGCATCAGCCAGCATCAAATGATGCTGAAGAAGATGACGATAATGACTGGGACAAGCATAAACCTGCTCAACGCTATGGAGAAGTTTAACATAGCAAAATTCCTCCACATGGCAATTCTTGCATGAACGTACAGTAAACAGTATGGCTGCAATAATGGAGCAACAGCAATGATCATCATCATCATCACCATTAAGTGTTTGGTTTTATGAGACATGGGAACCTTGATCCATTAAAGCAACTGTGGCTTTAATGTCTGGCTCCCAGATGCTTTTTATGGGCCAGCTCTGCATTCAGAACAGTGGGGTAGAACAGGAAGGAGAGTTTCTGCAGTGTTTGCAGCGTCCACGTTATAACATCCTGTATTCACCCCCTTCAGAACAAACACAAAATGCACTAAGTGTATACATGCAATCAGAAAACTGCTGCGGCTTACCCCAGAGTCGTCAAGATAAAAGCCCGTCCTCTGCCTGCTTTTAGTGGCAGAGAGCTTGTCATGTTACGATTTGCCTCTTCTGAATAAATCATGTGCAAGATCCACTTTAAATACGACTCCATCCCAGTATAAGCTGCACGCTCCCGTCGGGTAAGGCGGGTTGAATATTTCATGATTAAACGGTCCATTATACTGCTCAGATCTAGGCCAAGGCACAAGCTGAAGGGAGGGGGCTCAGATAACGGTCCAAACCCCGTCCCAACAACAGAAGGGAACGGAGCTCCGGTCCGAGGGGGTTCAGGGAGGGGCAAAACCATCTGGATTAATCCACACAAAACAGACAAAGAAAACAACCAACATCCAACAAATACCAGCGCTGATTTCCAGTTTAAAATCACGCAAGGTCCAAACGGAAATCAGCAGGGCTTTTGTGGTTTGACTATCCCAACTAATGTTAAATGCTCAAAATCCTGCAGCCACAGCACGCAACTCCACTGTCCAACAAACAACTGTGCAAATTTCTACTTTAAAAAGCCATTTTGTGTTTCAAGTCCAGCTGCACATATGCCCTAATAAACACGGGATACACGCTGAATATGAAACGTTCATATGGGTCAATAAATCCTTCTTACGTCGCAGCCGGCCAGTGAGCGCTCTCAGAGCTAGCCAAGCTAACAGTAGCTCTAGACGAGTAAAGTTAGCTTTAAGTTTGCTGTAAACAGAGTGCAACAGTTTGAATGAGCTGTGCTACAACGTTAGTGATTAGTGCATTTAAAAGGACACCGTGCATTCTGTGTGTTTTCCCGTCAGCGTAGCGGGACACCGGCTGACAGGCTAGCAATAAGTGCACTAATCCCGTGAGGCCTTTGAGTCCGCGGACTAAAGTTGACAGCTGAATCCCAACTGACAGCGCAGAGCGTCGCGCAGCTTGTGAGCCGCGGCCCGTCCCGTCCCCGCCTCCCTCCCGCCTCTGTTTACCCGTAGCTAATGATATGCCGTTAGAACTAGCTGTGCAGGCTAACACAAGCACCCACCTCGCTTGTCGAGGTCGTAACCGACCACCACAAAGTAATCGGCGAGCCTGGCCATCTTTGGAGTTCACGGCGACAGGCCTATTACAATAAATCCTCTTCTCTCTTTGCCGTCAATAGTCCATTTACGTTCTGCCGACGGTATACACATCACGGGCGACAGTAGCATCCTTCCAGCTGTACCCCGCCGCCATACTGTCAGTCTGCCTTGCCCTGACAGCAGAGACACGCGAGCATGCGCACTGAGGGACTTCCAGGGAGGGGCAGCCCGACAGGAATGTCCCATGTGAGGAGCCAAACCAGCTCAGGGGGCCAAAAGTCTGACCAAAACCTATAATAAACCCTGTGGACTACCAAGAGGCCGTCGCTGGAGAGGTGAAAAGTGGTGACGATTTAGAGAGCTTTCATAATCTAGTAGGATTAATTTATTTTCTAAAAGTTTATGGCTCAATATTATTTCAAGGACCCAAAATTCACGCCTTGTGTTCCTGACTCTCAACAGAGAATATATAGTAATTTATTATCCTGAATAGAATTGCAAGGATGTAGACATTGGTGTCTAATCAACTAAGTGAAAATACTGGTGCTTTTTAAACCTCACATTTCAACGCTGCTGCAAAACATCAACTGAACATGAATAAACAAGTGTGTTTAATATCAGAATTCTGGATTTTCAGACTGTTTAGCCTTTTTATTTGGCATTAAGCCTCAGCCAAGGAATCCTAGAGAACGTCATACATTGTGTAAGTGCAGTTTAACAAATACCTGCCTTGCATGTTCTATATTTATTACAGTGGGTTTGTAATTTTTACACAAAGTGTGCGAAGTTTGCAATAAGGTCACTCTGGTCTGGACCGATATCAGATGTTGCACCTATTTTTGGCACAATCTCCTGAGAACAAATTCCACCAGCTTCCACCAACAGGCATTTTAGAATCTGGATGTGAAACTAAATCCAAACGTGAGCATTTTTGTTTCTGTGGGACTTTCAGGGAGGGGTAGCATGACAAGAGTGTCCCATATGAGAGCCAAACCACCTCAGGGGCCTATGCAAGTCTGACCAAAATTCTGACATAACTCCAAATATGTTGATTATGTCACTGGTTTTAAATTGGATCCTGTTTGGGATAAATGATATGTGCACCCAGTGTGTTTTAGAGAGCTCTGAGCCTACAGTTTATTGGAGAATGCTTGAATGGTGAACGTAGAAGGGGATACTGAGTCAATCATTATTTGATTTTTTATTAAAGACCTTCATATTGGTTTGTGTGGATTTTTTTGAGTGTATTCATGTCTGTGCATGCATCCTGAATATGGACAGGGAGAGATTTGTTTTGGATAAAGTCTGTCTGGACCCACAGTGCAGTCATTTGTGACAGAACACTTGAATTTGGCTACATAAGCCTCATTGACATTTTATGATTTTTGGATAGCTTTAATTTCAATATTGAGGGAGAGGGCTGGTTTAGAACTATAGCTTGCCACTTGTGTGATTGGTGATCCTACTACACTATAGTAGAAGCTCAACTTACACAGGGATGTGTAAATAATTTACACATTTTCATTTTCAGGTGAACTTTTCCTTTAAGGAGGCCCATAGAAAACTGTGGCATGAGGCTGTGGTGATACTTTGCTGATAACATATCAGTAGGATGTGAGGAAGGCTTGATGGCCTGCATCCATGTGGCCTGTCCTTGGCTGTCAGCACTGTCACATCCCCAAGAGAATTCCAACACTTCCTGCACTGTGACCTTTGACCCAAAATACTTATCAGTCCATGGATAAAAACAATTCCAAGCATGAGATGCCTCATTTTTCTCTGAGAGGTTTGTTTTCCCCGACACTCACTAACAACTTCTCTCCCACTTTTCTCACACAGTTATCTGAGAGTCAGGCCTCAGTAAGCGGAGAACAGCGTTACCCTGTGATAAACATGGCTTCTGACAACAAAAGCAATGCTAACAGGAGATAGCAAGCATCAGAAGTTGTTTTGTGAATGCTTTTCTCAGGGAGTCACAGTGGGGTCACTGCTGTGGGCCTGATTCTTACAGTTCACGCTTACTGTGTCTTAACCTTGAACCACACATTTTGCCAGAGCACAAGAGAGAGAGAGGAGAGACAGAGAGAGAAAGAGAGGGAGAGAGAGAGAGAGAGAGAGAGAGAGAGAGAGTTTTCAGACTTGAGGCTTTCCCCTGAGGACAGTAAACGCACAGTAGTAAAGTTGTTAGATAAACTCAACCTCAGCAAACATCCAATGCTTAACTATGAGTGAATAATGGTGCTTTCAAGTTGTTCTACAAAGACGTTCATTTGTTTCCAATATTGTCCTGTGCAAATAAACATATTGTAAGTAAACTTGTCCCCTTGTTCTGCCTCTTTTATTGGCAAAGCAACAATTTGTGCAGAGATATTTTGCACTTTTTTTTGCAGATTCTATTTAGTTTATACAGTATTATTGAGGCAACATAACATACTGTATGCACTGAATGATATTAGCTGTTAAGTAATACAAGTTATTATTAAAAAAAAAAAACCAACTTATGGCATCTATCCATGCAGATAATTTTCACATATATCTCCTATGTCTATGTTCTGGACAAATAAAATTATGAATGAAACCACCTGCATAACCACTAGTAACAGTTATATATGCCCCTAAAATACTGCAAAACAATACAAAATGAAATTAATTTCTTGTATCCACCAAATATTTTACTGATTCTCCCAGTAGATGTAGACTTGATGATCATTTTAGCCACTAACATATCCAGTAGTGTCATAAACTTTAAAAGAAACAATCATTACAAATCACAAAGTCACAGAAAATCCAGATTTTGTTGGGTCATTTATGTGCATTCATCTGATAGCTTTTGTTTTCTGACATGACCTGAAGGCAGCATAAATATGAGTGTGTGCTGCTGCTTTTCTACAGTTATGTTCTACTTTCATCTCCAGTGTGTTTTTCTCACTTTTATCACTAAAACAGAAGAATGTAACCATTTTCATCCCATCACTGATTCTGCATGCAGCCATTCAGAGTGCAAAGCCACTGTCTGCAGGATGCAAGAAGCATGTGACTTCCTGTCTACTAACCAGCGGGCAGGAAGTGGTTTAAAGGCCTTGTGCACATCATTGCTCTCTTCGCTGGAAATCCCAGCAGTCAATTCTCTTGCCACTCAGGTGAAGTATAGAGCATGAAAATAGTTCATTGCGCAGGCATTACACCCATTAGTTTCATTTCTGTGTAACTTAACTAACCAGACAGTTTGTCATTCCACTGAGTTAATCTCATACAGGTGCTTAAAACAGTATTTTTTGATGAATGATGAACTATACACAAGCTGATGCTCTCCTGCTGTTGCTAAAATTGTTGTACCTTCATCTTGTATAAGGAAACCAAATATGGCTACGGGCTCTGTGTATCGTAAACCACTTTGTAACTAATTTTGTTTTTACCCATAACATCGAGGAAAGATTATGCTAAACAGAGACATAAATCAGTGCTAGTTATCTGCAGTGACTCCTGTGCTTTGATGTAACAAATACTGTTTGTACTGCAAAATTCATAGATTTCAAGTGGGCATATCAAGCTTTATGTTATTTTGTCTCCTTTCTATAGTGTAATATATATTCATGTGTAAAAGAAACACAACATGTACAAAAATATGGTTTTATCCTTTGGAAATGGTTGTCAGTTCACATGTACTGTATGTAATTTGAATAAAGGCTCAAACATGCAAAATGGATGGTATGGTCCTTAAATGGATGAAAGTTTGGGAGAACATGAAGGCCAAGGCAGTACATAGACATTGTGATTGTTGATGGTGCACAGCCAAATGGACGAGTCAATTCCAGATGGCACGCACTGCATCTGCATCAATTAGTTGGGGCATTTGAAGAAGCAGTTCAAGAAAACTGACAAAAGTCTTCAGTAATTTTTGTTTTAAATAATAGAATGATTCATATTTATACCCACTCTGCCCATCCTTCAAAGCTGTCACATCCATTGTTTTCATTTGTTGTGTCGCATAGGTGGTGAGCACTATACAAGAGATTATAGCCCAACAGTAACACCCTTGTGCTCAAAACACAAAGTAGATCTGACAAGGAATTAACAAAAAGCATCAGTTACCCACAATACACCATTATGTGCACTGTTTCTTTTGTGCATGAGTATAGCAAGGTATATGTGCTGAATATTGTCAAGGTGTCAAAACTTGAGGTTGACATCTAAACACACTCATCCAGTAAGACAAAACCATAGGTCCTGAACTGCCCAAATGGTAGTCGTGCTCTGAATGGGCTAATTGTGCAAACAGACACTTTTCTAACAATGTCCACCAAATATGTCTTTATTGTACTTTCTTTGACCTGTGGCCTCAGAGATATTAATAAGTAAAAAAAAAAAAAAAGNAAAAAAAAAAAAAAAAAAAAGACAGACAAAAAGCTGTCCAAATACACCAGCTCAAATAAACAGAGTAAATAAAGTTTACTAAAAGAGGGAAATGTCTGTAAATTGATTTTCCTAGGGATTCAATGGTGACTTGTACAATAATCATAATTTTAAACTATTTGCTTTTGTTTTCTAAATGCACTAATGACTAATGCTTATTTTGCATGTATTGGATTATTCAAGGATGGTCCCTAAAGGAAGCCAAAATCATGTATATGTTACAGGCTTTTCTTGCCGATAGTAACATATTATATGGTTGACTTTAAAGTGAGGTTCACTAGGGGGCAGCAATCATTAGAGAACAACCATACTGTGCTCCCTCATACAGTAAACCAGAGCCAGTGAAAGATATTTGTCTGAAAAATCATCCAATGTAGCCACAGCAAAGATACAGGCTCAGCTGTCTCAATTTAATACAAATATATACCAATATATACATTTATATCCAGTTATCTCAGGTTGTAGCATATTAATTGCACAAGGAACAAAAAGGCAATGGCCTCAAAGTGGGGTCTATTTCACAGCCAGAATCAACTAAAAATCTTTGGTTTTAGTTATGTTTGTGTGAAATCAGTATATAACACAGAAAAGGATGGCAGGATTCAGTCCTGGGCTGGAAGAGGCTCAGATGCAGAGATATAACACACACACATACACACACGGTCACTGCACTGGTTGTTATTTGCACACAGAGATGACCAAGGACAAAGCTGTTCTCCCAGAGGAGCCATAAATCCTCCTCAGAAACACAGGTGGCTTCTGTTTGTACGTTTCCACTGCTAGGATGAATAACTTCTTTGTTGACCATATTGTTTGAGAGCCATTAAGCTGTTGTGTTAATGTTCAGTGTTTTGTTAAGTTTATGTGCCCACATAAACACAACAAAACACAACATAAGCACCACAAAGTTATTGCAACACATCCTTACACACACTGAATTGGATTTCTACACAGATTAAAACTATGCAACTCCTTCCACAACAAAACCACAAGAATATTTTTTTAAAAATAGCATCAATATTTAATTTTGTTCTATACGTTCATGCCAAACTTCATCTTATCACCCTGAAACTGGCTTAGAACTTATGCTTTTGATATTTTGCAATGAGGATAGTGGCCACAGTATATCTCAGGCTAGGTCTATTTTGAAGGACCATACTGGTGATTTTGCATTTTTAAGCCCATTAAATACTAATTTCAACAAGCAAATAAATGTTACATTGAATACCTTTTTTTTTTTTTTAAGAGTTTGCTTTTATTAGGTCTCATAAAACAAGACTGCTTTGTTTACCCATCAAATGATCCATGTCCCAATCTCACCCAATCAGGAATTCACATTGATGAAGATGAGAAAGAGAAAGATGCACAATCAAGCAAGGGTCCATCTGCTCTTTGATCAGTTCACTATGTCCCCTGACTCTTCTTTTGGGAAGAGTTCAAAGCCGGAGCGATGGAGGCTCTTTTAAAGTTGGCCTGGGTTGCATTCAGCGGCTTCACAGAGTGTGTACTCGTGTTCACTAATTGCCACATAAACAATAATAAAGCTGGTGTACGACTGAGAGATCAAACCAGGCGGGTAAGCCTGTGTTCAGTGCCCAGAGAGCCCCGACTCACTGGCTGCTGTCACATGCCAACAAACTCTTACATAAATGGGTCCGAATCAATGAAGAAATGACCTCTTTCTGCTGTAAAAAGTGATAAAAGACTTACTTAAACCCTCTGTGTTGGGACATTTTTCATGAAAGTTTAATATTCATGTCCAAATCAATAGGTAACACTGTAACTTCTGGTTGAAGGCCACTGGGTGAATAAAGGTTAAATTTTCTTATATTTAAATGCATTAAAAACGAGGAATTATGGAAATGTACTGATGTAATATTCAGAGCTAACTAAAATGACTTCAGGTATTATTAGTTCATCAACATATGCAAATGTGATTGCAACAAGGTCAAAGGTCAGAGCCATGCTTAAGAAAATTAGAGTTAAAGGCACATCTTTAAGCCCAATAAATACTACCCATATACAGGTTATGTTACTGCCAACCATTTTGCAAAACATAAAAGCTTATATTAGTTTTCCTGTTATTTTGCCAAATCCCCTAAACTTTCAGACTTAAATGTTCAGGTGATACACCCAGCTTAAAGTTAAAATTTTCACCTGCTAACACGTACCCAAGATTGTAGAATGCACAGTTCTTTTAAATTTCTCAGTAATGTAGTCTTCTCCTGGGACTATATTCCCTGGTGGAGGCTTACATTTTCCTCCATGCAGCTCCGTGTTGGATTGGTTAAGTAAAGTTACTTCAACCAAAACTATGATAGATATTGGAGTAGCTGTGATGAATTACTTACCTCTAGCATATTCCAAGTCTCTTCAATTTGATTTTAATAGCTGGAATGAACCGAAACCAATGGCAGTCTGGAAGGTTGAAAAAATAATTCTAATATTTACAACTCCAATAGTATGTTTTGGGAAATGGTTATCAGTAACATAACTTGTAAGCAGGTTGTGTATATTGGACTCAAACATGCAGAACCACTGGTATGGTCCTTTAAAGAGATTTGTTTTGGAAACAACCCTACACATTAGCTTTACTGAATTTCTGGCATTAATTCTTGGGAAAATGAAGCCAGGCCAAAGAGCAGAATGACCTTTTCATTACAGCTAAACTTAATTGCTGTCACATTGTGGCATGTTCTCTCAAGTTATTGTACCAAGTGAAAGTACGTGAGAAGCTTGATGGAAGCGATCAAAGGTCTCAGTTGAGGCGAGCGGTAAGATGTGTATAATCCAAGAATGTGTCTTATCAGGCAATCAAGACAAAAAGGAAGGAGCTTGGACAGTTTACAAACATCCTCACTAATGAGGCCAAATAGGCTGCAAGGGATTCATCTGAGTCAGCAAGAGATGCATGTTTAGACCTGTGACATATCTGTTTTAACTATTATAGATGAAAAGAAACAGAAAGTGATGGAGTTACAATTAAAGTATAGATGAAAGTCATTCACCAACTAAGCATGCATATGCAACTTTTACCACGCCTTCTGCAGGTATTACAACTCCCTAATGAATCATACAAACTGCCTGTCTTCTAATTGGTGCTTCAAAGAAAGAAATATAAGGAAATATTCAGCTCAGTGTTTTTATACAGTGATGAAGCTGTGGGTGTGTCTTACCAAAAATTTCTGGGGAATCTGAGAAGAGACTCCATCTCTTTCTATCTTTCTTACACACTCGGCTGACAGTAAAGATAAGAGTCAGGAGGAGGGAGTGGTGCGGAAAACCTTTTGCACAAGAAAAAACTCATGAAAACATGGGCTATTTCCTCAACCCTGCTGCTGATTATGATAGATTAACCCTAATGAAGAATCATTACACTTGTGGTCCTATCAGAAGAACATAATATGCTTTATGGATAGCATTTTGCATCATAGGAATATTCTTGCAGAGACTTTTAGTGTATCTGTGCTGCCAGTAACCTTCAATGCACTTTATGGTATTAAAGCACCATGGCAACTATAGCATAATTATAATACATCTATAATAGGGAATTATAATGTATCTTGTGCTTAATATGCACATTTATGATATTTCTAAAGTGCCCATGGTTTAACCATAATATAACTACAGTATAATATTTCTATAGAGACCTTTAGCTAGAGACTTTTAGCTATGATGCCCAGTGAGCGTCCAGTGTCTTTTATTGTAATTTATTGCCTTATCTAACATCCTTTCATATCACATAGAGAGATAATGGTGACCTTTATTGTACTTTTATATTATTGTTATTAATTTAAACTCTGGTTTAATCTTATTAGCCTCCTATTTTGTCTTGTAAAGCAGTTATAACATCACTATGATATTCCATGTAGAGTCTTGTAACTTTTTTTTTTTTTAAATATTGTTTTATTTTGTATAATTGCTTATTCATAAAGCAATCATTATTTTAGACCCTGACATCTCGCCTCATACTTGGTTTCCAGTCATAAAACCAGACTTTGAATTTACGATCGGGTGCAGAATATCCAAAGCATGAAAGACAACGAACTGACTATGAATATTAGAGCACCTTTGCGTTTGCCCACCGGCACTTGGTGCAGTGAACTCCGCCCACTTACTATTTAAACCCACAATGTCACCAAGTTCCTCAGTTACACACTGGAGAACTTAATCTTGACCAACACGTTTGGATTCCCGGCAAAACCTTTACAACACAATCCAGACTGAACCTCATGATTTCAGAGAGGGTGAGCATTTTCTTTATCTAATCAAATTTAACACTGACAAAATTAATTTTATTTATTGGATTATGTTATGTTTTTCAGATGAATGTGTTTTGTTTGTTTTTTTTTCATGTAGTGCAGAGATTTTATTGGTGTTATGGGGGGGCGTTTATTATATTCATAAATGTGGAAGTCACTGGGCAGATTGCCATTTCAGATAGTCCATGTGTTTTAAAGTCGCAGTGGTCCAATAGAATGAATAGAAAATGAGTAAAATCATGAAGTGCATTTTAACTGGGATTATTTTGTTTAAAATGCATTACTTGAGCTTGTGAGAAACAGTCTCGTTGATCAATTGTCTCTTTTTCTCTCCCCAAAGAATCATCTGCAGTCTTCACTACCAAGCCTGGATACCTGAACAAAGTTTCAAACTTTTGGTAAAGCTTTTATTTATTTATTATTTTTATTTATTTATTTTATTTTTTTTTTTTACCATTCTTGGGATTTGGTGGTCCGGTCATCCTCCTCCTTTCCAGAGAGGGTGTAAAGTTAAAGTTGTCCCGGAGATGCGGTCCTTTCTCCTGCTTACTGTGTATTGCATCAGCCTGGTTTCCCTCCAGCAGCTTCTGGCTCTGCCGGCGGAGGAGCGTCCGGTCACGAGCAGGTAAGAAAGGCGTTACTACTTTATATAAAGCATCAAGTTGCACTTCTCGCTTCTGATTGGCTGAATCGCTTTTTCAGCCTTTAAAAGTACAGGATAATCTCGCACCTGGGGCCGCATTACACTTACTTTAAATATTAATGCGCAAACCTAATATTAGTCCAGGATTTTGTCGCTTTGCAGCCAGATTGGACTGTGCCATTTAAAGGAGCATACCGGTAATTTCGCGCGTTTTTAGCTCATACTTCTAACCATTTTTCAAAACTTACAACTGGAGATGTAAATATTAGATTTTCCCGACTTTCCATACTGTCTTTGGTTTCAGTCTTTGGTTACAGTGAACACGTTTATTTTTGTCAAGTAACTTTATTTAACCGGGCCAACACAAAGCTATACGGAAGAAAATGTGTGTCTCCGCCAGGAATATAGTCCCAGCAGAAGACTTTTTTTTAACGGTAAAGCAAAACGTCTGTGCCTTCGATAATTGTATGTAAGTGATAGCAAGTGAAACATTGGATTTTGAGGTGGGTGTATGAACATTTAATTTTGAAAGATTCTGGGATTTCGTAAAATAATACCATATTTAACATAAAACAAACTATTGCATGTTTTGGAATATAGTTGTCAATAACGTAACGTGTAGGCTATAAGTCCTATTTATAGGGCTCAAACATGCAAAATCACCGGTATGGTAGCCATTATTTTATTTAAGTTACTAAAATCAATTAGCAATAATGTTTTTATGAATTAATTATTAATTAACTGTGTATTGGACATGGATTGTGTTTTACTGTCATTTTCCAGAGCCCACTAACAACCAGGGCTTTAAATGAAGTTCTTACTGCTTAAAATAGTTTTAAGAAGCCTATCATAACATGAAAATACACACGCTACAGCTCAGCACATATGTCATCACGGCTCATGAACGTTTTCCTCTGATTTTTTCACCGTTTGAGGTCTATCTTTGCGCGCACTTTGTTTCTAACCCAGTTACTGACGCACAAAAAGCTGGATCGTTTGGGTGGCTGTGTGTGTGTGTGTGTGTGTGCGCGCGCGCGCGCGCTCGTGTAATATCACATCAGGGTTAGTNCTGTGTGTGTGTGTGTGTGTGTGCGCGCGCGCGCGCGCTCGTGTAATATCACATCAGGGTTAGTGTGTATAAAAGTGAAAGTCCTGTGTTGTGTCAGGAAGATAGAGGATACTGCAGACTGCAAGGTCAAAATTTTCCCTTTGATAGATAAATCACTTTCTGTCTCCTTGTCTCCTTGAGATAAGACCTTTTATGTGGGAAAAACTGTTACATGTCTGTTTCATATGAAAAATAAGCATATAAGACATTTGAAACGGCACTTTAAAAGTGACAGCTGACCCCAAAAAAAGCCTTTATTTGCATTTCTGTGTTGTAATCCTCAAATGAAATGTAGCCTTTTGTGTCTTTGTTCTTCTCAGCCATGAGTTCAGAGTGACTTTTTACTCTATGGTTTTATTTCTTTCTATTTATAAAGTATAAAGCATACAACGTGTTCAGGATCATAAACTGATCATGGGATTACTATAATTATGTTACTTATTTTATGGAGTGTAGAACCACTCAGGATCTCACATGTCAGGTTAGTAGATGTGGTGCATATTACAAATATGACCCACATTTGAATATTCTAAGTCACTACACTACCAACACTCTTGTAATTAATCTCTCTTTTATATATTTTATGAACAGCAAGTCTTTTTTTTCTGAATGACGATGATTCCTCTTCTTCTTTATCCTTCTGTGTGGAAAAAAGCTATTCCCAAGGTGGGAAAAACCAGTTTTTCCTTGGATTATGAACAACTCAGCCAGAAATACCAGCCTCTGAAAATGTTGTTAGGCACCTGTATTTTTCCGCCCAATTACATGGTGAAGGTGTTAATCCCAAAACCATCTGTGAGCTGTTGAGCAATAGTGCAACAAACACTACGATTACTCACAGCTCAAATCACACACAAAAACACACACAGGTTATTCATTTATATAGAGCATGTCAGGAAAGTCTGGCAGCGATGCAATAGGCGTGTGTAGATGCAGTGTTGAGGATCAGTGTGGAATGTGGATGATTCAGTGTCTGAATGCCATCTTCTGGTGGATGTTGGATCCACAGCTGGTGTAAATCACAGGCAGAATGATTTGGAGGCTGTGTGCAGCCAAGCAGGCCACCCACAGTCCCAGTCCTGGTTCCAGTGTGTCCTTCCTATAAAATAAGTTAAGGTGCAGCTGAGCACCTGAGTGAAAATGCTGGTTAACAGTAGAAAAGATGAACTGTCACATGGATTGCTGGTTTTTCTGTATGTTCAGGGAGAAGATTTAGGTTTAAAGGACCATACTACCCATTTTACATGTTTGTGCCTAAGATATTCAATTTTCATACACATAATGTTACTGGCCATCATTTCCCAAAGCATACTACTGGAATGGTAAATTATTATTTTTTTCCTATCTTCCAGACCGCCATTGGTTTCAGTTCATTCTGTTATGCTATTAAAATCAGCTTGCTGATATTTGAAACATTCTTGGGATAGGTAATCCATCATCACGAACAAGATGTGTATTCAGGTTTTTTTTAGAAGTTACATAATTTTAGCGTTTAAGCACAATAAAAAGCATGGAGTGAATGTATGTCTCCACTAGGGAATATAGTCCCAAAAGAAGACCTGCATTTATCGAAAAATTTAAACGACGTGATTTCATAAGGCTGCATAACTATTAGCAGGCCAAACATCGATTTTTAAGGTGGGTGTATCGCTTGAATATTTGACTTTGAAAGATTAAGAGATTTTGCAAAATATCAGGAAAGCTGAAATACGGTTTTATCCTTTGGGGAATGGTTGTCAGTAACCTTATGTGTATAAAAATTGAATATATTAGGCTCAAACATGCAAAATGGGTGGTATGGTCCTTTAACTGGGGTAAATAGGGAGCAAATATGACTTAAAGTTTGGTATATTTGAGCCCATATTTACAACCTGCATACATGTTACATTACTGTCAACCATTTTCCCCAAACATACTCCTGGAGCGGTAAATATTAGAATTGTTTTTCCTACATCCCAAACTACCAGTGGTTTCAGTTCATTCCAGTCCGCTATAAAAATCAACTTGTAGAGACTTGAAACATGCTTGAGATAAGCGAACAAGCGAGTAAAGGATGAAGGAAGAAATTGGAAAAAAGGAAAGTTTTTACAGGAAGCAGTAAACATTCTTTATTGTGAATGTAACAGAGATCATAGGGTGGAATATTCCTTTAATGGCAGCTTACTTTCCCCCTGAGATCACTTTATCCCTTGTTCTACAGCTGGAAACTGTACATGGCAGGTGTGCAAGCGTGGCTACCGCTTGTGTGTATGTGTGTGTGTGTGTGTGTGTGTGTGTGTGTGTTCAAATGGAAAACACCTGCTGCCGAAATCAAACCAGAATTGTGGGATGCGGACATCACTGTAATCTCCCATCATTCCTATTTCAGTACATTATTTCCAGTATACTATAAAAAATAAACTTTTAAAGACTTGAAATGTGCTTGAGATTCAACATCTAATAAATTTTATGTCGAAGTTACTAAATTTAACCAAGGTAACACAGAATTACACAGAAGAAAATGTATGTCTCCACCAGGGAATATAGTCCCAGGATTAGACGGCATTTACTGGCAAATTAAAACAACCACACCTTAAAATCATGTGTAGGTGTTAGCAAGCAAAAAATTGAATTTTAATTTGGGTGTATCACCTGTACATTTGGTTTTGAAAGATTAGGTGAATTGGCCAAATACATCAAAAACTAAAATACAGTTTTATGTTTTGGAAAATGGTTAGAGTAACATAACATGCATGCAGGCAGTAAAATTACTGGTGTGGTCCTTTAATCTGCCATATCTTCTTTTCTTCTAACTTTTGCCAATGGTCACTGAACGTAATGAAAGACAGCAGAAAGAGCTGCAAAACAGTTCTTTTTATTCCAATTTCCCCTTCCAACTAGAAACAGCCAATTCCCCCATGCAGGGGTCGCAGGCAGGCAGGAATTGAACCCATGTTCCAGTGAGTCACATGACTGCAATGGTACCAAAATATCAGAGTTTTCACTTTTGGGCATAGGGTATGTTAATGTCGTTGTTATATGCAGATGTGATGCCATTTGGGACTGTAACTGATCACACTCTACAGAAATATTCTCTGACCACACAATGGGATTTTTTTTCACTGCTCCTGCTTCACTATGTACATCTCTCATAAATGGTCCTGTCTGACTTTTATTAGGACAGTAAATTCCCTGTCTCCTCTCCACTCCACAGAGCACATCCTGTTCTGTTACCATTCACATGCTGACAGGCTGATAAATACAGACACGGCAACTTTACATTTTTCTCCTGTTCTGAATCTGTCTGAGCTTACATGTCTGCAATTCCTTCCATGTTCTGCGTTCTGTTTGCATCCATGTTTTCCCCGTGTGTCCTGATAAGGATACGGCAAAAAAAAAAAAAAAAAAAANAAAAAAAAAAAAAAAAAAATGCAGCGTAACAATGGCTGATGGGAGCTTTCCAAAGAAGGAGAAATTGCATGTTCCTGGGATCGCATGTGACACATACCCTTCATTGTCGTTTTACACAACATCTTGAGGTTTTTCTTAAGGGAAAATAGCCGGGGTCTGGAGCCAAACAACTGGATAAATATGGCTTTAGCTTTACATTACAAATTCCAGCAGCAGGGAGCAGCTCATTGCTGAGGAGACTGAAGACATGTAAAGCTGATTTGCGGTCAAACTTTTGTTTGCTTGAGTCCCGTCTGTTTCTATTCAGAGTATGATAACATGATGTGACCCAACTTATGATGAGAACAACATAACGGTGTCTTTGTGCCGTGGCTAAATTAAGTCATATTTTTTTCCCAAGTGTTTTGTAAAATCATCATCTGTTTCCCTTAAAGGACCATACTAGTGATTTTGCATGTTTGATCCAATAAATACAACCCACAGACATGTTACGTTAAAATCGACAACCATTTTCCTGTTATTTTGCCAAATCTCCAAAGATTTCAAAATCAGATGTTCAGGTGATACACCCTCCTTAAATTCAGTGTTTCGCCTGCTAACATGTACGTCTGAATGTTGAAGGCCTGGTCATTTTCTTCTTAGACTATATTCCCTGGTGGAGAGATAATATTCCTCTGTGTTGGACTGGTTAAACTTTGTAATTTTGACAAAAATTGAGTAGATATTGATTCTCAAGCACATTTCAAGTTTCTACAAGTTGATTTGAATAGCGTACTGGAATGAACTGAAACCAGTGGTAGTCTGGAAGATAGGGAAAAACAACTCTAAAATGTATCTCACCAGTAGTATGTTTTGAAAGATTGTTGCCAGCAATCTAACTTGTATGCGGGTTGTATTTATTGGGCTCAAACATACAAAATCATGGGTATACTCCTTTTAAATGTGGATTTGTGGATGTGAGGTTCAAACGTGGCACATAGATAGTATTAACATAATATTTACCAGAGAAACAGACTGAATTTATCTCACACAGAGCGGCTTCCTACCTTGTTGATGTATGCTGAGCGACTGGACATATGCATTTGGCTTCAGGTCCGTCTTTTACCACGAGATGTTTACACCTTATCAGAGAACATTAACTTCTCAGAAACCACTTTCGTGCTCAGAATGACTAAAAACCAGAATTCCCTTTACAGTAAATCATGTCAAATCTGAGATTGCTTCTCATAGCAATCTCAGATTTGTTTGTTGACTATGATGTGGGGCCTGCTGTAAACAGAAATTTTGGCTCGGACTATGCAGAGATATATGAATCTTATAAACAGTTTCTGCGGCTCCATGGAGGTCAGACTAACCAAAACCAGGCTCAGGTTGGGAAAGGAGAAAGCAGAGACCCACCATGCAGGCAGAGAATTCCAGTGTGGATTAATAGCTAAGGCCTAAATTCCACCGTCTACATCCTTAAAGAGCAGGTTTCTGCTGTCACACAGAAAACTTTTGGGAAGGCATGAACGTGCATGGATACTATATGTAAGATGAAAAGGGAAACAAAGAGGTGGCTTCCGAGGAGAGAGGAAACCTGCTGGTGTATGATGCTGCGATTACATTTTGGCATCTGAATCATAAAGTTTCCTTCCTCTGAAGACGTCAGTTATGATAAAAGCAGATGAATACAGTCTCATCAGAAAAGCTCCATCTCAACAAATCATTTTTCTCTCTTATTGAGCCCCAAAGTCACAGGTTTGTACAAAATCCACCAGTGCAGTAATACTAGTTCAACCTTTTCTAGAATTGAGAAAAATGTCTCAAAAATTCTTGATTGATTTGTGTTAAAAAGGTAATCTCACATATTTAGACTTTTTCTATTGTTTAAAAAAAAATAAAAAGAGGTGAATTGAAGAGGTTATGAAATGACTACTGCTCCAGAACAAATGGGAACTGTGTTTCATGTGAAATAAATCACCTTTTCTTTATTTCTCCATGTTAACAACAATCTCCCTACTGTTACCTAGTGGGAGATTACAGATGAATGTGGCATATTTAGTAGGGATTAATGCAGCCCATGGTAAGCTTCAGTCTTTCTGGAAATCGTGTACCCTTTGCAGTGAGGGCAAAGCTGGTAAAACTCACCAGGATTTGTTTTCTCCTCTGTCGAACTGTAAAATCTTCAGAATCATCCTCAGCCAAAGGGACTTTAATCAAAATGGCATTAATCTAAGACTATACAAGGTGGAGGGGAGGGGGGGGGGNGGGATAATTAATGAAAAAGAAGCTTGGATATCTTTGATCATGTACCAATCGACGGAAATCTCCGTTGGAGCTGATTTGTGGGATTAGGCACTTTATTGCTAAAGTAGCCTGTCTTGTGAGGTTAAATACCAGCTGATGTTTGCACTGGCTTTGGTAGAATCTCAAGCACATTTCTCTCTAATCGATTTGATCTGATCTGATTTTAATAGCAAAACTGGAATAAACTGAAACCAATGGCAGTCTGGAAGGTAAGAAAAACAATTCTAATATTTACCACTTCTGTAGTATGTTTTGGATGTAACGTAACATATATACATATATATAGCATATAGGACTCAAACATGCAAAATCACTGGTATGGTCCTTTAAACATGACACAATGCATTTGTTGGGCTATTGTATTGTTGGTGATGTGGCACCACGGCACACCAAACCTATCCTGGAAATAGTTCCTGTTGGTGACTGCGGCCTGCCGAAATGCATCTATTTATTCTGTTGCTGCCATTTGGACAGACACACTAGCAGACCCGTTAGCCAGCGCTGAGACAGCTGAACTGGCTGAATAAACCCACAGCGCAGACTGTAAGCGAAGTGGTTTTCTGCCTCAGAGGCCTGTGATTTCTTACATTCCAGCCTCAGTATGAGTAAAGACCGGGTGTTCATAATGAAATAACACACGTCAGCATTTCACAGTGGAACACACTTCTTTATAATTAAATCAGCCGTGGCTGCTACCTCAACGTCTTGAGGAAACAGTGCAGAATCTGATGCTGTGGAAAACATTTTCCCTTGACGAGGGAAAAAACTAAACATGTTAGATATATTTGCCCCGCTGCATTTAAACCTCATTACAAAAGGAGAAGCTGTTTCTAACATTTAGCGTATTTGCTCGTTTTTTCCACTGGCTGCCAGGTGAAACAGCATTTTCATATTTACATCTCCTGGCCTTCAGTGCTGGATGTCACAGCGTCCTGTACAAACACAGCGGTGACAGTTCAGCAAAGAGCTGCAGGGTCAAGTTGTGAGCAGCTACCGTCTTTTTCAAACAGCGAACAGATGGCAAGAAGTCTCATCAGCCATCAATGTTTGCTGAACAGTGTGTTCCTGCCAGTCAACCACAATTTAGTCACAATAAGTGTATTATGCTAAAAATAAATGGAAAAATTGCATTTTCTAGGTCAGGGACTTTTACGTGTTTTCACTGTAGTTTCTCTTGAATAACTTTCTATTCATGCAGCCATCCATCCAGTTTCTATTTCTGTTTCCTGCGTAGGGCTGCAGGTGGGGAGGGCGATATAGCCTTAAAATAAAATCATGCTATCTCAAGGTAGTTTTGCAATAATGATAGTCAGGATGATTATGAACAATGTAACTCTGAACAATGTTGTACTGGTGATTATATAAGTAATACTGCTAGAATTCAGTAGTGTAAAAAAACAAAAATAGTATCACCAAATGAAATTAATGATTATGGTTTAATAGCAGAAATTTGGTAATTATATTCCCTCCAGGGCTAAATAGCCTCTGTGATGCTGCACTTTAACATGGCTTCAAAGTCTGGCTCCACTGCAAGCCTGTTGAGACAAAGAAATTTTTTTATGTGAACTTTGTCTGTTAGCCAATTAGCTTTGTAGCTGAACCATTTGTAAAAAAAAAACAAAAAAACACAGGCAGCCCCTTTTTAGGAACTACTTTATCAACCGCTTCAGGAATGCTTGTTTTGTGAAAATTCATCAACACATCATTATGCTGCAATATCGTGAATATTGTGACAAATTTTTTATCAAATATATAGGTAGAATTACACCTGTATTATTGTGAATGATATGATATGGGACAGACCATCTATCTATTTTCTTTACCCGCCTATGTGTGTGTTCGGCTCACTCCAAGTTATATTCTTCGTTTAATACTTGAATACTCAAGTGTAAATAAGTGCAGATGACTTATTGATATATTTGCTGTTGACTGGAACTCATTAGTCCTGCTGGGAAACTATTGGCCAAGCTAAATCCTGTGTTTGCTGAAACCCAGCTGGGCATTAAAATGCAGCGATGTGCAGGTTTTGATTGCATAATGTAATAACTGAGGCTGAGTGGGAGCACATGTTGTTTTAGGTGCTGGGAAAAGCCATTAACCTTCATCTTGTGCATTAAGAGATGAGCATGGCGTCCACGTGGATGGGTAACTGTGCAAAGAGCCACACTGTGTGCACACGGCAGGCCGACTGATTTGTTTATCTAATCTCTGTAAGGCAGATTGGATTTCTGCATAATTACCATCTGCCCTTATGACATTGGTTGTTATAGTAACAATGCTGGCGTGTGTACAGTGATTCAGGGTGAAATTTTATATCCAAAAACAACTGAAGATTGTAGTTTATTGTTCTCATCTGTTTTCTTTGTCTTCCTCTGCTCAGGTCGGATTTCCTCAGCAACCGGAAGGAGGAAACGACCTTCACACCGGGAAACCAGACTCATGTTGCCTCTGATGTCGTCTCTTCGCCCCCCAGCCAATATCCAAAATGGCTGCCTGCTTTCATCAGACACCTGCTGGCCACAGGTGTGAGAGTCTCATCACCCAGACTGGCATGGGCACAACCCACCGTGGCTTCGCAGGTCCATCAGAGGGCGTTGAGAGGCCGTCGTCATGCTCATGCGGGNCCCACCGTGGCTTCGCAGGTCCATCAGAGGGCGTTGAGAGGCCGTCGTCATGCTCATGCGGGGTCCCGGGGGGGTCACCACTACCCTCACCACGCTCAGGTGATGAGAGTGGGTTGTGTTCTGGGAACCTGCCAAGTGCAGAACCTCAGCCATCGGCTTTATCAGCTCATCGGCCAGAGTGGGAGAGAAGACTCCTCCCCCATCAATCCCAGGAGCCCCCATAGTTACGGATGAGTAACTATGGGGGTAACGGCTTAGTTGGCACCTGCAAACCCACCCAGCAAGTCTGTCTATATCTGCAGTTATTTATCTCTTAATGTATTACTGATAGTCTTTATATTAGAGTTTGATATATCCCTTAACTTTTATCTCTTAAAATGACAATTTATTACTTTTCTGACTCTTCTGACTCTGTACTCTTTATGCTAAAAAAAAAAAAAAAAAAAAAAAAAAAGGATCTGAGCAGAAGGGTTCAAAGTCATATTCTGATGAAGTGAATCCCTTTTGAAACCCCCTAAAAATAATTTCTCTCCCCACCCTGAGAATGTTTGCCTTTTCAATGACATTCAGGTCTAGTCAACATCTTTTCGGTTCTCCCTCCCGACCAGTTTGATATCTTAATCCTGTTAATGTAAGAATGAAAGCTTGTCTTCAACACCGCACACATCGTGTTTCCCAGTCCTGTCTGTGTGATGCCGACTGAGCTCCCAGAGGTGGTCATCCCTCTGCTCATTGATCAAACATTTAATCCCTTAATGAAGATTTTAAGCTGAACTAAGAGCTGGAGCCCTGTCAAAACCAATGTTTTCCCAAAGACTTCTTGTGATGACCCAATGAACTCTTTTACTCCCTTTCCCCCCCCTTTTCATTTTTCATCCTGACTACAATTTTCCTCCCTGGTCGAGGAGGAACATTTTGTTTCAGGACCACAGCACTTGAGTTACACCGAGTTACAGTCTCATTAAGTCCACAGTGAAAAAGAGACGAACACTCAATACCTGGAAAGGAAGGAAAGACTGAGTTTCCAAGGATCGGTTTCAGCATTTCATTGTAGTGACAAGGTGGCTGGAACAGTAGGTGGCAAAGTGACATGTGGAGCCATGGATGTGTGCACCAACGTAGCACTACTGGCATGTTTCCCCGGAGGCCGAGCCTGAAATATTAGCCCTTCCATGTGATTTACCAGTTCCCCTGCAATTCATGACTCTGGGCTGACAGCGGTTTAATAAATCTGATCTAATCACTTCAGTCATAGGTGCCACCACAGCAGGGGAGGGGGCTCTGACCCTGCTCGCTTAATACAAATACATATCTATATGCAGCGAGGCATATGGCTTTCATCAACGCTTGCAGATATTAGAATAGAAATTTACACAAAACTACATAAAAATATATTCACAAACTCTCCAAATTTCAACCAATTTGGAGAAAATGACAGGAGAAATGACTGAGTTATAGAAGAAAGCAGTAGTTCGCTTAAAGGTTTGGAAATCCTGCTTACATTTGGGAGAAAATCTAAATCTGTTCTTCTTGTCACAATTAATATAACCCTAGGGCTCTCAAGGCCCTATTCTGTTGTTGGAAGCCATAATAATGCTTTCAAACACCTGTTCATGTGTTGGATTACCATGATTTTCAGGAATCTTCAGGTCATCTGTTTCTTACATTCCATATAGACAGCATACAACAGCACCTTCTTGGCAATGGCGTGTGTGCCGTTAACGTGTTCCTATGTTAAACAGGTTTAAATTAGTCCTGAGACCCCGGTAAGAGCTCTACTGCTACATTGTGGGTTTCTAATGAGAGACTACATTGACCAAAATGTTTGGTGTAAGATGCCCACTTTCAAAACTGTAAGGGAAATACCATAGCATGATCAAAAATATATGACCTTAGATTTCCTTTTCTTGATTTATGCCCCAGTCTGAAATGGTGGGTGGATGATTAGCTAAGAATAACTTAAGTCAGTCTCCTCTCATCAAACATGCTAAAATGTGCCTTTAAACTTACAGAAAATGAAGCAATCTCTATAAAATCCACATTTTTTGGTGAGAAACATTATATATTTGCATAACAAGAAACTAATATTCTAAGCCTTGACTATACTGTATAGTAACTTCATCTTAACTTGCAGAGTGGTTTTGCAGTAGGAATACAGGCCAAAATGTTGGCCCGCTTTCTTATTTTTTGTCATTTTTCTCTCTACATCATTAAATTTTCAATTATAGGAATGTCTTTAGGCTTTGACGCAAACATGAACATTGAGTATTCCTGAAAGAGCAGAGGTTTAAACTCACCAAATACCTGGTAAAACTTGACACAATGACTTTACAGTGATTTACATCATTTGATTATGTGCTCTTATTTATCTTGATGTGTGTCTTGTTATTTTTTTTTCTTTCTCCTTAATATTATCCATCAGCAGTGGGGTTTCTTGTTATATCCATTTTTTAATCTCTCGCTGCCCCCTTCCTGGCTCTCCTTGTCTGTAAGCATGGAGGCCTGGTGGGGTGGGGGAGAGGGGGGTCACAAGATAATAATTGGTGAGTCCTTAGTCTTAGTCTAATCTGTTCAAAGGCTTGCTGAGGTGAAACATGCCATTCTTTCTGCTGTAATGGAGCTAATAAATGTCTCGTGACGGATCATTAAAAGGCTTTTCAAACGCTGAAAACCCTGGTTGATCTCTCTACTTTGTAAAATGTACTAACACACACACACACACATATCGAACTGTGCGTGTGTGTGTTTGCGTGTTTACTTGTTTGACCTGCTGTACTTAGTGTATCAGGACCCTTATCTCCTGTGTTTAATCTGGCTCTGGACTTCCCATTGTGCACCCAGTTTTCCGGTGCAGCGTGTTTTTGTTGTGACGTCATTCGGACGTAGATGTGGCGTCACCGGAGGGTGCCAGCCGACGCTCAGTAGCATTGCTGTGCGAACAAACGGTGTACGACTGCTGACTGCTAATACCTCCACGTGTCAGGAGAAACATACCGTCTTGAGCCCTTTCAGGAATGACTGCACAGGAATCGTGTGTAAAAAAAAAAAAAAAAAAAAAAAAAGCTACATGTAGCGTGCAGCCTGGTTTATTTTCCATTTGAAGGTCAGCTGATCTCCTTTAGGGTCACAGGAAAGCACTTTAATGCAAACGTGTGTGTTGTTTCTTGAATTTCCGCCATTGTAATGACTGCGTGAAAGCGGATGAGATTCCTTTTGTATATGTTGCATTTGATGAGGTGAATGTGTTTGAAGATGTCACTGCACTCCATGTGGCATCAGGATGATTGTGAACATTGTGATATATTTAGCCAAACTATTTAAAGAATGTGACGTATTTATGTTTGTATGTTAATATCTGTTTGTCACCAAAGATTATTTATCTCGTATTTTCCATGATTTTATGATAGGAAAGGAAAAAGAAACTGTTTCTGTTTAATAATGACCTCCACTCTGTAAAATAAAAACCTAAACTGTAGTGTGATGGAGTGCAGAGTATGATTTGAGCGTGTGAGTGTGGAAGTGTGTGAATATGTGTGTATGATAATATTCAGGTCTAGAACTTATTCTATAAAATAACTTTTTCCTCAACAAGATATTTTACATGACTGACACTCTTAAAGAGTTACGCGTCATTATCTCTGCTTAAGGAGGTTAGCTTTTCTCATGCATCTGTTAGTTGGTTGTTAAAGGAACATACAGGTGATTTTGCATGTTTGAGCCCAATAAGTACAACCCACATATATGTTACATTACTGACAACCATTTTCCACAATATACTACTGGAGCAGCAAATATTAGAATTGTTTTTCCTACCTTCCAGACTGCCATTGATTTCAGTATTCAGATTTTTATCCAATATGCTACAAAAATCAACTTCTAGAGACTTCATCGTGCTTGAAATAAGTTTGAAATCTACCACAGCAAACAAATTGTTTATTTTATTTATTTATTTATTTTTTGGTTAAAATAAGGTAATTTTAGCATTTCAACACAAGCTACACAGAAGAAAATGTGTCTCCTCTCCATCAGGGAATTTCATCCTAGGAGAACACTGCTTTAGCCTCACGCTGGTCCTGGGCCTTTCTACAATTGGTCCATTGCAGAGGACAGACAGTGGCTTTCCCCTCCAAAGTGTGCAATGGAAAAAAAAAAAAAGAAAGACAGAAAGAAATGTATTAGTTGAGAAAGAAAATGCTGTCTAGGCTTGTTCAGCCTTGGCAAAGATATGAATTTTAATCAGTGCCCTTCTGCTTATAAGGTATCCCAAGCCTTTACTTATTTTACATTATTTTTCTGATGATGGGATCACCTGAGGGAACTGGTTTGTTTTTCCCAAAATTGAACTCCAAACAGCTTTCAAACATGATGTAATTCGATAAAAGTTTTTCCAACAGATTCTCTCCTCCTACATGTTAGTGTGCCCTTGACTCCAGCAGGGACCACTGACCCAGTGCTCCCCACTGGAGTCAATCATTACACATTTCAGAATAACAAAACCAACAAAGCAGATGAGGTGAGTGAATGAAATGACAAGAAATGTTTGACCTGCACGTGAATTGCTGGTGGTCATGTTAGCGGTGAAGGTCGTATGACTGGATGAGTAAATAAGTGGCAGAGATTTGATAGACAAGCAGAAGAGCTATTGGTCCATTAAGTGGCTGGTAAGAGGGAGGAGAGAGGGAGGAGGAGAACGAAGAAGTTTCATCAACCAGCAGATTGAGGCAGAAATGCTGTCGAAGCAGAAGTAATCTCCACTGATGTTCAACATTTCCCTTAAATATGTCCTTAAGTGGCTCCACACTTACCACATACCACATATGACATATATTCTGTCTGCTTTTTCCCCAATGAAACTATGCTTACACAATAAAACATTTAAATCCAAGACAGTTTTTTTTTTTTTGTTTGTTTTTTGTGGCTGCTGTATAACTTCAAACAGAAAATTCTAGATGGCTTGTGTTTTATTTTCTAGGCATGTCCTTGACATGTATTCAATTTTGGGGATTTTGAAAAAAATTTAATTATGCTGGGTTATTAAACTCTGGGTAATTCCAGTTTTTTTTAGGTGCTGGTGGCTTAGAATTATGATGTTTGCATGGCTGAAAAAATCAAGTTACAATCGTATAATCTTGGCCTGTTACTTGGTGTTAGCAAACTAATTTCTGCTGATTTTATTCTAATTATGACTCTACATGATGTTTTAAAAAAATATATATAAATCAGTATAAACAGAGTATGATCAAAGGTTTAACTAGCAGGTAAATGTACAGAAAGTGACGTGTTCTCTTTTTGTAATTTCACACACTGAACTCAGCAGCTTAACGCGTGTAGTGGATAAACTTTCACGATGGATGATTGAAACAAAAAGCAAGCTTTCTCACAATTTTCTGCACAATAAAAAAAAAAAAAAAAAAANAAAAAAAAAAAAAAAAAGCATGTCTGAGACAGCAGAGAGAGAGAAATTCACTAAATAAGATAAAGATGAATGTTGGTTTCTGAAGAGGATCCAAAAATTATGTAGCTTCTTTTGGACAGCTAATGTAGCTAATAATAAAATATGTGGATAGCTGGGAACTCTCTAGCTTTAAGTGTGTGTGTGTGTATGCATGTGTGTATGTACAAAGCAAGTAGCATTACCGATATGACTGCATAGATAAACCAGTAACCAATGAGCCCTGACAAATCTCTGATTTACACTGAGTATTTGATGTTTGTGGGTTTGCATTCCATAGAACTGTGCGGAACATTTTACATGCAGATCTGCATGCAGATCTGCCATGTGTTAAAAAAAAAGCTGCTGTGACGGGTGGGGTTTGGACCCAAATGCAGCACACAGTACAACTCTAACAAGTTAAGTTCTTT